>WTXI01000460.1:0-24148 GCA_022376515.1 Lactifluus volemus
AGCGGCGGAAGGGAGCTATAACAGCATGAGGATAAGGTCGAGAAAGGAATATGTGCGATCGCACCGAGAAAATGAAGAAAAGGAAGAGAGTAAACAACTTGAGACGGAGCATTGAATTGAGAGGAGAGACTCGCTCGCGCCACGACGCGTCGTGCAAACACCAACTCGGAGGTCCACATTCGTTCAACTTACAACTGGCACGGGTTGAATGTCCGCTGAATACGAAGACGTCCTTACTAACCAGCCCGTTGTTATCGATAACGTCTGCAACCAAGCAGCTATATCTCCGTCCACCTTCTTTGTCTCATTCGGTCCTTTTTCTCTAGGGCTCGGGAACAATCAAGGCAGGATTCGCTGGTCAGGATCATCCGAAATGCTTCTTCCCCTCATAGTCCGTCTTTTCCCCTTTTCTGGTTCGCGTGTGATCACTGACGGCAGCCAAAAGTGTCGGGCGGCCAAAGCACGTTCGAGTGATGGCCGGTGCTCTTGAAGGGGACGTCTTCATAGGCAGGAAAGCCCAGGAATTTAGGGGGTTGTTGAAGATCAAGTACCCCATGGAACACGGCATCGTAACCGACTGGGACGATATGGAACGCATATGGAATTGGGTTTATGCGGAAGAGTTGGGCACACTCAGCGAAGAGGTCCGTCCCTACGTCTTGTCTGTCGCATTGGCTCACTTGCGCTCCATGGGATAATATACAGCATCCAGTGCTGCTCACCGAAGCTCCATTAAACCCGCGAACGAATCGAGAGTCGGCAGCACAAATCCTCTTCGATACATTCAACGTCCCCGCTTTATACATATCCGTACAAGCCGTTTTATCATTGTACGGACGCGCTCCCATCCCCGCTCACCGGTCCACTCTAATAAAGGTTACAATAGATACGCATCTGGTCGAACAACAGGCATCGTCCTTGACTCAGGGGATGGTGTCACACACGCAGTACCGGTGTTTGAGGGATTCTCTATGCCGCATGCTATTCGCAGAGTAGATGTCGCGGGAAGGTACGTTGCGAAACGGGTGTTCTAAATGTTACCTGCAGTGGCTGCAACTGCACAGGGATGTGACGGAGCACCTTCAACTATTGCTTCGAAAGGCTGGGCACCATCTCCACACTACAGCCGAGCAAGAGGTGGTGCGAACCATCAAGGAGAAGAACTGTTATATCGCGTTGAACCCCCAAAAAGAGGAAAAGGAAACGCATGGTCGCACCGAAATCTTTCGACTACCCGACGGTAACACTATCTCAGTATGATTCCGACCTCGTGTGCTACGTGGGGGCGCTGCTAACGCCACAGCTAGCTGGGACCAGAACGATTTCGTGCAGCAGAGATTCTTTTCAATCCGGAGATTATTGGCCTGGAAGATGCCGGCGTTCACCAGGTTGTTGTCGACTCCATTAATCGCGTGGATATGGACTTGCGGAAAAGCCTGTTTTCCAACATTGTGTTGAGTGGGGGCACCACGCTTTGCACTGGTATGTCGAATTTAGCATATGCAACACTCGCGTTGCTCATCGTTGTAGGTTATGGTGACCGGCTCTTGAATGAAGTCAAGAGAATGAAAGAAGGGAAGCTCAAGATCTACGCGCCGCCAGAGCGAAAATATTCGACATGGATCGGTGGGTCCATCCTTGCTGGGTTGAATACGTTCAAAAAGGTCAGTCGTCTAGTATCGATTCACTGTTTCTGCATCCTAATCAACCTCAGATGTGGGTTTCCGCAGAAGAGTATCAAGAAGACCCAGAGATTATTCACAAGAAATTCGGATTCTGATGTTGGGCCCTAGGCCTACTCTTACCTACCTGCAGTGTAATGTTGATTAAAATACAATACCCCCGCATATAGACACCTGTTCTACTAGGTTATGTATTGATGGCCCGCAATCATATGTTGCCATGTCCATGTCGGTGCATATGCATATATTCATGGGTGGTGCAATAAGCTTATGCATCAACATCGTGATAAAGGTTTGACATGCAGTATAAAAACAACCGTGAAATTTCAGTCCGCACGGTAATTTTACTTTCCCTTCTTGGGAGGTTCTGCAGCCTTGATCTTTTTGGTTCCACGGAACTGAGAATGGACAGGTTATAAAGGTGGCAACGATTACAACGTGCAAAGCAACGTACCTTCTTTGCGCGATTCTTGCGCTCCTTACGCAGTTTACGGGATGCCTTGTCCTTCTTGGATACGAGGCCAGCCTATCGTATAACATGGCTTATGTGTGAGCGAAAAGACACCAGCAACAGGATGAATGTGTCACTCACCCGCACTAGGCGGTACTTGGGTTCAAACTTCTTTTGTGATTCCTCATCATCGTAAATTAACGCAAATCCCGTGCTCCGGCCACCACCAAAGTGTGTCTTGAACCCAAAAGGGATGACACGATTCTTGTCAGCCTTGTAGAGCGCCGCGAGCTTCTCAGACAGCTCGGTTCTGGAGATCGGCGGTCGTGATGGGTGAATAACGTCAACGATGAACTGCTTGCGGGAAAGGAGGCGGTTTGTGGTAAATTTACGAGTGCGGATTGTGACCGGTGCTGAATTATCCTGCAGAAATAGCGTGTAAGCGTGCGTCGCATGAAAAACAGCAGTAGCGTCATCCGGGCACAGAGGCACCCATCCAACCCATCCAATGCACATTCTCCCCATGATTTGACGCAGATGCATGATCCTACGCATAATATGCATGATGACACTCACTGCCATGGCTTCGTCCTACGATTATTTTATACCTCTGCTTGTGCGGTCTGCAGGACGGACGTGCCGTTTTGTCGATGTTGCTTTTGCGGGTCTGGAAATTGAATTTGGATCAAAGTCCGTTCGGGCATAGCCGAACCACAGGATCCGGCACGGGTGCTGCTCCCGGAACAGCGACGGCAGGTTTAAGCTGTATTACTCTCGTCCTATTTATCATGAGCCTGAGTGCCAGCTCGTTTGCACCATATGTAGGTCATTAAATCCTCGTGCGAAAGCGCACAGCACTCACCATACCTCCTCTCTTTGCAACTTGAAGACTCCACCCCCCGATGATCCAGGTTATCCGTCCCAACAACAACCTTCCATGTCGTCGTCGCGCTTTGCGCGTTCATGGTTCCCTACTCAGCCCCCTACCCGGGAAGTAACGTCCTACCAGTCAGGAGGGATTCCGAGCTGGGAGACAGCCATTGCGGGTGGTTCGGGCGCAGATGAGGAAGTAGGAACCCAGATACACAATCAATGGGAGACACGGTACAATATGCGAGTAGACTTCCTCGCTGCGTGGGCCTACGTCCTTGGACCGGTTTCCGGTGCGTGCTATCGTCTTCTGTCCTTATATTCTATAATCGCCATTCGATACATTGAGCCCTGATATAGCGTTTTGCATGCTTATCCTTGAGACCCATAACGACTACGTCCGATTCCACGGTGCGCCAGTCCTGCTGTGTCCACTGTGTTACTCGATTAAAGCTTGTTGTATTAGCGTATCAGTCGGCTTTACTTTCGACCCCTCTTATTCTTCTGAGAATACTCGCATCACTCTTGCAGCTACCTTCCATCTTGCAGACGTTTCTCACCTTGGTTCTCATTTCTTCCGTAGGCTTCATGTCGTACGTCTACCCTGAATCCTCGCGACCTAGCACTAATAGCTCGACATAGATTTCGGGCCCACAATGACGCCTCACGCAATGGATTGTCCCGGTTTTATGTGCCCTTCATCGGGCCCCTTGCGGAACGCTGGTTAGACGATGAGTAACCATTACTGTAATTAATGGTTGTACCACCAGGTATTCACCAGACTTGATTATTGGATGCAACAAACTGACAACTCTTCTCCCCGCAGATCACTTCGCGGTATTTTGGAGACGTGCAGAAGTGCAAATGAGACCAGAAACAGCGGCTAGACATTGACTCTCACCATAGCAATGCAATGACAAAACAAAAACCAATTACAGATCAACTAGAGCTACATGAACACGCGCCTGCGTACAGTACGATGGTGCATAGATATCAATGGGGTTAGTGTGTGGAGCGGGAAGCTGTGGTATCTCAAACACATAGGCAAACCACATCAGCACTTGAGCAACTGACACGCCACCTGGCCATATTCCTCACTGAGCTCAGCGAGCATTGGCTGGAGAGAGTCGAGAAGAACGTCTGTGAGGCTCTTGGTGTCATTGAGCAACTCGTCTATAATGCACTTGATGTCGTAGACGACTGGTGAGGGTCAGTCAGGATACAATGCAGTATAAGTGGTAACAACGACGACGCACTCGGGCCAAGAATCGGTCCTAATAACGGAAAACAACGAAGTAATTCGGCGATGGCTTTGATGATATCCTTGTGAAAGTTAAGTAACTCTTTGACAAGCGTTTCGAGGTGGTTGTGTTGGTCGTAAGAGGCGAGGCCTTTCTCAGCGCGTGAGCGATCCATGGTTGTTTTGAAGCCGCGCGAATTAGTGTGGAAGGCCGTAAGCGCAGAGGCACAACCCTGTTCAATCATTGAGGAATCGCTCTGACTTGAACAGGACGCTTGAGAAGAATATGCAGAATATTCCTCTGCACGCATCGACCCTGCTTAGTGGTAACGAAAGAAGGATACAGAGTACGCACTAATCTTTTGAGTGTTTTCATACGCCTTGGAGCAATAGCCATCAAGAATGGAGATGTAGTCCACGTTGGTAACGGCGTTGACGTTGCCACTCCGACTGTATGCGCCTGCGATTACTTTTGGCTCTGGATGGGTGGATCCAGAGAACGAGTAGTACGAGCGGTTTGAATGATTAGAGATAATGTCTCGAGGCCCAATATCGTTAGCTTTTGAGTTCAAATTCTTGAACTTGAGAGCCGAGAGGGAGCGTCCTGAGACATAATGCACAGACATAGTCTGGGGGGGGAAAGGATATGAAATAGGCTTCGCAAGCGCGGAGTATGAGAGTGTAGATGGAATTGCTATCAAAGCGACAGTTACGGCATGTACAGAGACGAAGAGTATTTGATAGACGCTGGGCATCCTAGGTGCAGAATTCGAAGTTGCTTGTACGACGGAGAAAATAGACGGCGCGTCAAGCGCTTTGAAGAAGGCGGCGTCAAAGAAGGAGTTAAAAGGAAAGAATGAAGGATGGAATATGAACAGATGTTCCCGACTTAAATGGTGTGTTCGTCTGTATTTGTCCGTCGACCAAATAAACGCCGCGTACTGGGGCGCTAGTCACGTGTTAAACATGCCAGTATTACTGTATGACCAATAACAATAACGAGAGTGAAATGACGTATGATAGCGAGCTAGCGCGCGTATATAAAGTCCTGAAATCAAAGTCCAAGAAAGTTCGAATATGAATATGCCACTGGCACTTTGATGCCTAGAGTGGAATACATGCAGTATGGTTACTTGCGAGTTTGTAGCCAGCCATGCAATGCAATTATAGACTGTTCAAAATCCCGCTCAGCCAGTATGAATAGGGACGGCCGTTGTACGTTCAAGTCAACACACCGATGCAACGGCCAGCTTTGCATCCTACATTCCAGGCGCTACGAATGCTTGTACAATCTTGACCCGTACCGACTGAGGGGCATCCTCCGCATGACCGGAGATCGTGCTTGGTATCAACGCATTCGTAGTCCGAGAAAAGATACTGAGCTCCGACGACAGGGCAAGTGGTCAGGTCATCAGGGCACAAATTGTTGGCGCTAACTTTCTGAGTACGCTTCTTCCGACCGTGACTACCGTGACCATGAGAAGCTTGAGGAGGTTGCTGATTGCGACGAGTTGGCACTGGTTGACACTGGTTGACACTTGTAGTTCCCAGAAATCCATTCCCACCCAGGAGAACATTTAGAAGGAGGGCCTGGGTGAGAAGGAACACAGCATCTAAAGGAGTCACCCCAGTACCATCCGAACGGGAACTGAACCAGTGGGAGGGCTGGGGGATTGGATGGACCGCCATGCGGAAGGCAGCAGGATATAGGGTCATACCCGTATACGAGAGAAAAGTTTGAATGACATGACTGTCATCAGCGAAGAGACTCCCTACCAGAATCCATCATCGGCGCATTCGGAAGGGCCGCTGAGGAGGGTGGCAGAACAACAATTCTCTCCCTCATCCCACATCAGTAAATGGTGCAAAAACTTTTTGACTTTTTGACTTTTGAAGGTGAAAAAGTACAAAAGTAAAAAATCTTGCATTGACCCACATGGGATGGAATATGAATTAAACAACTTTAAGTAAGAAAAGTTTGAAAAGTTTAAATCAGTGTAATAAACTTACCAGCTGTCCGGGCCGGCCCCGGCTTAATAATCCAATCAATTCCAGGTAAAAAATTCTCACAGTTGCTCACATAATCATCCCACAGCATGCTTCCAATTAATTGCACATTGCGGTATTCGAACCCTCAACTTGTGCATGCAGTAATGAAGGCAAACCATCTGTTTACCATTACACCATCGAGGCTGGATCTGTTGGCGGCTCTATGGCTTACTTCAATAGTCGCATAGTCACTTGACTCAGCTGGTTTCTTTTTTTTCGTTCACCGCTCGCGTTACCTTCCCTGTCGCCTCCCTCTGTCGCGAATCTCGGTCAGGATCGTTTTGGTTTGCCCGAAACCATTTCTTACGAGTCTCACCACTGCCTTCGCCATCAACAGCGTGGTCCTTTCCGGTGGTTTTCCAGCGCGTCATCTTTGGGGCACCTCTCTGCTTGTCCTCTTCCTCCTCTTCCTCCTGCTTTGCCTCTGCCTTTTGTGTTGTGATTGTGTTGGAGGGGTGTTGGGACACCTGAAGGGTGCTTCCCTGTCAGGTGTTGCTAGGTATGTTATCTACTCTTCCACTTCACTAACTTCTCTGACTTTTCTGTAGTTTCCTTGCCCTCCCTTTCTTCTCCCTCGTCCCCCTTCGTCCCCCTTCGTTCCCTTCGATGAGGGATGGCTTCGCGTCATCCCTCGATGCTGGAGGGACCCCATCGCACCGCATCGACGTCCTTGGCGTCGGGATCGCGCTGGCGGCGCCGTTGCGACCGCGAGAGCGCCAGACGCCTGGGAGCGATGTGGGGCATGTCCTCCTCTACCACTTCCCCGGCTGCTTCCGGACTCGGAGTTGCACCGCGTCGACATCTTTGGCGTCAGGATCGCGCTGGCGGCGCCGTTGCGACCGCCAGAGCACCAGACGCCTGCGACCGATGTGGGGCACGGCCTCCTCCCCTCTGCCGCTTTCCCCGCCCCTTCAGGATTCGGACTCGCACCGTGTCGATGTCCTTGGCGTCGGGATCGCGCTGGGCGACGCCGTTGCGAACGCCAGAGCGCCAGACGCCTGCGATCGATGTGGGGCACGGCCTCCTCCCCTCTGCCGCTTCCCCCGCCCCTTCCGGATTCGGACTCGCACCGTGTCGATGTCCTTGGCGTCGGGATCGCGCTGGAAACGCCGTTGCGACCGCCAGAGCGCCAGACGCCTGCGACCAGTGTGTGGCACGGCCTCCTCCCGGTTTTAGATACCCCTGTCCAACACTAGACTGAGCGTAATGTCATCGTCCCGACCGAGGTCTCTGAGCCAGATCCTCTCGAGATAGCCGATCTACCAGGTGAAGGCGTGAATGTCGTGGTCCCACCCGAGCCGTACTTCCCCACCACCCTCAACCACTCTAGCCCAAAACCCACGCCGCCGCAAGTCCACTCGCCCTGACCCACTTCTGTTGTAGATGGGGCGACTTCCTGATTTAGATGAGGGATGGCCGGGGTGGATATGCCCATGAGTAGTAGTAGTCCCTGAGCCGGGCATGAGGCCAATTTATCCCAGACTTGTATTGTACCCTTTGCTTCTCTGGATTCCCTGCTTTCCTTAGCTTCAGCACTAAGGAAAGGCACTTTTTCACTTTTGACACTGTTATCACTTTTCATGACTTTTTCTACTTGATTACTTTTTGTCAATGTAGTCAAAATAACTTTTTGGTGAATTCTAGGTTCCTTTTGGACTTTCGTGACTTTTCACACTTTTTCAGTCGCTCGAGCTCGGTCGAGCTCGACCGAGCTCGAGCGAGTTCAAAAAAGTTTCGTGCAGGTTTCCTGATGCACTGGTGGCCGTTCTGACAAGTTCGGTTACTCTGGGGAGGGGCGGTGGGGAGGCAATATGACTTGTCTGTGGGATAACATATGATCAATCTTCCTAACGCCATGTGCACGTCAGAACACACTATTAGACCAGTACCAGTTATCGACGGTAGATATAGGACAGCTTTTTCCGGGACTACAGTACTCGAAGAGAAAAGTGAACAGGCGCATTTTGACAGTACACCATCGACTCCGGGAGTCGATATCGAGGGACTCTGCGGGACTGTCGTTGGCGCACAGCAGCACTTTTTCTCGTACCAGGAACTCGGCTACTTTATGGATCGTATTATTGACACTCGCGCAGCGGAGTCGCGATGCAAAGCCTCGTACTGAGGATGCCGGAGATGACAGTGCACTCACGAATTGAAATGGGTTTGCCTCAATCTCTCGACGATAGACAACGTCGTACCAATCAATACATCATACTGCTACAGTATCGCTATGGGTTATGAGGACTGTCCGCAAGCAATGTCGCTGACAACAACGTCGGCATTTCCCTAGTTTGAAATAGAGCCGGATTATTCCGACGCATACAGTAAGTTCCGGGACGGGGGGACTCCCAACCAAAACTCACTCTACGTGAATCAGCATTCACTTATGCTTGCCGTCCGCACCACCTCAAAATCAGTATGATCCTGCTATCTTCTGCCAATAACACACAATTAATCACTGAACCTTTGCAACGCTCTAGACAGTGTCACATCTTGCACACCATTCTCCTGCCTCGACCCTTCTCGCCCGCTACTGGCAATATCCAATACGCGGACTAGCGACTCCCTCGGGTCAATATGATGCAGTCATAATTGGTGGAGGTGCGGCTGCGTTTGTTTATTGGTCTTAGGGTACCGATCAGGCTTTTCTTTGCAGGACCTGGTGGTTACGTGGCTGCAATCAAGGCCGCACAGCTTGGTCTCAAGGTTCGTTCTTGCCTACTCTCGCTCGGTGCATGCAATGTCCCAACTTCTTCAAGACTGCATGTATAGAGAAGCGTGGGGCGCTTGGCGGGACTTGCTTGAACGTCGGCTGTATTCCGTCCAAGGCCATGCTCAATAACTCACATATCTATCACCAAGTACTGCACGATGTTAAAAAGCGCGGCATCGATGGTGTGTGGTACCTTTATGTTCTCCCTCCCTCACTATCTGAAAATACTGTTTGAATTAGTCCAAGGTATCAAACTAAACCTCCCACAGATGCTCAAGGCAAAGGACGATGCTGTGCACGGTCTCACAAAGGGCATCGAGCTCCTATTCAAGCAAAACAAGGTCGACTACATAAAAGGAACTGCCTCCTTCGTCTCGCCCAATACAATTACTGTACAGCTCAACGAGGGCGGCGAGTCCACAGTGGAAGCCAAGAACGTCATTATTGCGACCGGTTCCGAAGTTGCACCGTTCCCTGGCGGTGCCATTGAGATAGATGAAGAGCATATCGTTAGCTCTACCGGCGCGCTATCGCTCCAGAAAGTACCAGAAAAGATGGTCGTCATCGGGGGCGGTATTATTGGACTAGAGATGGGCAGTGTGTGGAGCCGCCTAGGATCAGAAGTGACTGTCGTTGAGTTCCTCAGCTCCATCGGAGGCGTCGGCATCGACGAGGAAATCTCGTGCGTTCTCCCCTTCCCTTGATCCATCTGTGCCCTGATGCTTGCCATGTACGCTGTTTAAAGGAAGCAGTTCCAAAAATCGTTGACCAAGCAGGGTTTCAAGTTCAAGCTGAACACCAAGGTACTCTCTGCTGAGAAGCAGGATGGAAAAGTCATTGTCAGGACGGAAGCCGCGAAGGACGGAAAGCAGGATACGGTGCGTGCCTTTTTGTTATCATTCACGACTAGTATTGACTTGTACAATAGCTCGAGGCAGATGTTGTCCTCGTTGCCGTTGGTCGTCGACCATACATCAATGGCCTTGGCCTCGAAAACATTGGCGTTCAAGTCGACTCGCGAGGGCGCATCGTCATTGACGACCAGTTCAACACAAGCGTGCCGAACATCAAGTGCATTGGTGACGTCACGTTTGGACCTATGCTTGCGCACAAGGCAGAAGAAGAAGGCATCGCTGTGGCGGAGTACATCCACTCAGGCCACGGTCATGTGAACTACAACACGATCCCTAGCGTAGTATATACACACCCGGAGGTGGCATGGGTCGGAAAGACTGAGCAGGACCTGAAGAAGGAGGGCGTGCGATATAAAGTCGGGCGCTTCCCTTTCATCGCCAACTCGCGGGCTAAAACGAACCTTGACACTGAGGGTCAAGTCAAGTTCATCGTCGAGGAAGAGACAGACCGCATCCTCGGCGTGCACATAATCGGTAAGTACTCTCGTGGTTCACCATTTGGCCCTGTAGGAGGCAGCACTAATAGATTTTGCTGCATGGGCTACGCGTTCGTAGGTCCCAACGCTGGGGAGATGATCGGAGAGGCTGTCCTTGCACTCGAATATGGCGCGAGTGCGGAAGACATCGCACGCACCACGCACGCCCACGTACGTTCCTTTTCCCACTTGTGCCTTCGGCCCTGTAGCCTTGACCATCTTCTTCCGTAGCCAACATTGTCCGAGGCGTTCCGCGAAGCTGCGTTGCAAGTATCCTATGGAAAGGCGATCCATTTCTAGGTAGAGTAGGGACCCGACATCAGTGATACGCTGCTTGCGCCCGTGCCTCCTTGCTAGCACGTTGATGGATACCTACAATACAGGATATTTGTCTGCTTCTCATTCCAATCACAATAGAGTTCGCAATCAACCAACTCACCCGACTTCAGACTCGGCGGCAGTACTTGATTCAGTCGTTGGCAGACCCAAGGTATGGTCTCAACAATGCTGTTCTCGTGAATTAATCGCTACCTCATACCACTTCGTCTATCATCCACGTCGATGACAAGGGCGAGAGTAACGTTTCTGGGGGGCTGTCCATACCAAGAACACTGAAGAATTGGAAAAGGACCCAATTTTATTACAGCCATCATCATGTTTCTATCAGAAAAAAAAGGATAGTAACCTGTGAGAGAAAAATGAACCATTGTTGCGTTTTATTCTTCGTGACTAGTTCGTGAATAAGCTAGTGCAAATGTTGGGCGAAGCAAATCCCCTCTGGTTGAGACCTCTATTCTTGTGTTGACAGCCATATCGGAATCATTTTACAACAACCACCAAGTTATCTCCTACTCCACCTCGCGCTCCGCTTTCGATGTGGCATCAGGTACACCCTCTCTAAGATAAGTGGATCAGCGCCTGCGAGGCCCTCGGTAGGGTGTCAATCTGCATATGCATACAGACGTGTAGTCATTGTATGCCTCGTAGAGTTCGGCAGCACAAGCACACCCCGAGGGACGATGCAGTGAGGTATCAATGGAGACGCACCTTAAAACTCGGCGTTATCCGATTACGACTACGATTTCCCACGGTTTGACCTGCATAGGGCTAATTAGGCAAATAAGGATCACAACTGCTCACAAAATGCGCCCGTTGACAGAAGACGAGAACAAGGCAGTGTTCGAAAAACTTGCCAATTACATTGTGTGTACCTTGTAACCCCTGATCCGTTGATTCTTATTCTTCTTGTGTCCAAGGGTAAAAACCTTGTGCATCTTGTGGACAGACAGGACGATGCACATTGCTTTCGTCTGCACAAGGGCCGAGTTTATTATGTCTCTGAGGCCTCGATGCGACTCAGCATCTCGGTAGCTCGACCTAACCTTGTCAGCTTAGGCACTTGCCTTGGAAAGTTCAGCAAATCGGGAAAATTTAAATTACACATAACATCTCTGGACTATCTCGCACAATACGCGAAATATAAAGTAAGTTTTAGGTCCATCTCCTGCAACTCCTGTCACAAACGACCATAATGAGGTATGGATAAAACCCAACGGCGAAATGCCTTTCCTATACGGTAACCACGTCCTCAAGGCACACCTGGGCCGTATTACCGAGGACACACCAGAGCATCAGGGTGTTGTTGTGTATAGCATGAGTGATGTTCCATTGGTAACCGAAATCCAATTTCATACCATCTGCCGATTTCACTATTGTCTATGCAGGGGTTCGGAGTCACGTCGCGGTCAACAGTGGACACACGAAAACTGGACCCGACAGCGATCGTTGTGTTCCACCAAGCGTGAGTAATTGGCTAATATTGTCTCTCTTTGCTTAACATTTCAATCACTTCAGGGATGTCGGAGAGTACCTCCGTGATGAGGTGAGCGGTCACCAACCAAATCAGCCTCGACTTGACCTTTTTTTTTTTTGGTCAGGATACGTTATTTTAACTAGAGATTGTGTAATGTACATGATATAGTAATTTTAGTCACGTGATTAGTGCACCGCCTCACCGCGGCGCGTCCTCAGCTTGTCGTGTTTGCAGCAGCACAGAAAGCCCAAGCCGGCATCCCTTCTCCATGACGTTGAACGAACAAGATCTCTGTCAAAAGTGGATAGACCTCTCTGATGATGAACTCGATATATCAGCAATTAATGACACTCTTGGCGTTATCACAGACAACCTTTGGGTTGTAGCCGCCGTCTTAGACAGAGTAATCGACGACCCTGCTCGATTGAACGTCCTCCTCGACTTGGCGCTCAAGAGATCAGAAAGTTCAGTAGAGCGACTGCGGAACTCGTTTGTATTACAGGACACACAGGAGAAGCCCGCCATTGGTGCACAAGACTCGTCATCCGTCGACAATGAAATGATTTCCTACTTCCAAGAGAATCCATCAGACGCGCAAAGTTGCCAACTTCGATCCATTCTCCTCGACAGAAAGGATAGAGTCGATACATTCATGGAGATTTGCACGACAACCACCGAGCCTCATAGTGAATCTCTGGAGGTGGAGGATGATCCTTGGGTTGATGCCGCAGATGCGGAAGGCGATCAACAACCGCCTCCAGGCACTCCCCCATTAGCCTTATCCACATTCCTCTCAAATAACATTGTAGACACGGCCTGTCTACTCGCCGCGACGGAATCATTTGGACCCCTTCAAGTCTTGTTCAAGCGGCATGGCAACCCCCTCTGGCGTTTCCGACTCTCCATTCTTACATGTGTTCCTGCGCACGCCCCCCCATCCTACTACCAAGAAATTCTACCCAAGCTCGATCTCTCTCTCGATGTGGAGTATAAACCACCAGTACAAGCCTGGAGAGCGGAATTGGATTGGGCTGAACACCCAAGGGTACAAGCAGCCTTAGCTGTTTCCGGCCATGCTGTCCCACAGAAGCCCCCCTTATCTAATCTCGAGGAAGCACCCCGACCAATGTCATCGCAAGAGCTTTCCGCTTGGTATCGACAACGAGCCTACACTATCCTTAATTCGACTGGAATGGTGGACATAGCTCTTTTGACGGCACAGCATGCCGTTTCTCAAGGCATTCCCGGGGTTGATGAACTCGGGGAGGACCTGAGCCTCCTCTCCCGGCTTGTTTATGACGCCCAAGCTGCCGCTGAAGATGGACCCGAGGAGGACTGGACGCTTGAACAGTGGAAAAGCATGGATTCATTGGCTGTCGTTCGCGCATTGCTCGCCCTTTCCACTCCCAAGACTATAATCGCCGATATTCGAAAGTTTGTCTCACCTTATCTCTTCGTTTTGGAGTCGCGCGCAGAACGTGCTGGCGACCCCAATCCAAACCTCACCTCACAATTGCTCAACGACTTTGTGCTGAGAGCGCCGTTAGAAATGGTGGCTCGCATTTTTGAAGAGTCCAAGCCCACACTACCGTCAAGTCGGCGCTTAATTCCAGACGACGAAGACATGGCGCGACTTGCTCTCGCCTGTTTGTACGGCAGTGACAGCCTCGACCAGTGGCATGTCATGAGCCAAATATTTGAGTGTCTTCCGGCCTGGAATGGGCCTTCTGGTGATGAGGATTCTGAGGACACAGTGAAAATGACAATTGCTTCACTGGGAGCTTTTGTTACACCTACGACAGCGACGCCGAAATGCACACCTTCCGATCTCTTTCTATTTTTCCGGCCACTACCATTACCGTCATTATCTCATGCCTTGGACATCTTAGATGTGCATCTGGAGTCTGGGGAGATTCTCTCGAGATGGGAGGCTCCTGCTCCCTTGCGCTGGTTCCTACAGAGCGCTAACGACAAGAGTAGCCAGCGCGCACGAGCTGTCCGCATGGCACGGCGCCTCGGCGCAGATGGCACATTACATAGCCAGGACGAATGGGAATGGTTGTTAGAAGATATGCTGAAGTTGTCTCGTACCAACGACAACGGCCTGCAAAGTGCCTTTGGGCTTCTATCACAGGCAGAAATCCTCAGCATCTTTCTCAATGGTCTTCTCAGTACTGGGCGTAAGTGTCCTTTCCCTTTGTCCCTGGGCTGTAGATTGACCTATATCCCTTGCAGAGTTGGATATTGCCAAGAGTTTATTACAAAGCAAAAAGTCTGCATTCTCCATGAATGATCAAGCGCTTGAAGAAATCTGCTTGACGTCTTCACGGGAATTTTATGACAACGCTAGCTCAGGCAATTACAAGTTCGGCGACATGAAGCTCGCTTACGACTGGTATGTTAAATGCCTACCTTCTTTTTCGGCACTAGCTCAACCTGTTCCCTAGCTTGTCGATTCCATCGCGTACTGAGACAGTCATCCGTGAGCAAGAGTTCATCGAAGCTACTTCTCGCATCACGTCATTCAACGTAGAGACGCGCCCTGGTGTTCCATTGTCGCCCATCGAGATCCGCCTCACAAAGGACCGTCTGTCGTTGGTCTCTCGTGTGCTTTCGAGCAACAACGACGCCTACAAGTACAAAGAAGTTATCCTCGACCTAGTCGACAAGCTTGGTTTTCGAGGTGACAATGTTGCTCGAGTGAAAACGTTGGCCATGATAGCGGACACTGCCCTCCAGGCAGAGGACTTCGCGCGAGCTTTCGAAACGAGCGAGACGATGATCAGTACGGTATCCCAACTGTGCTCATCGCCAGATATACCACAAGCTCAGCTACACGACGCGAAGGAAGTCTGCTGGGTGTCCTGCTTCCAGCTCGGACGTCAACCCGAGTTCCCCGACGTATCTAAAAAGCTCCAACTTTTAGCCCACGCGCTCGAATTTTGTCCCCCCGACAGACTCACCGAGATCCTTACGGCCTGGCGCCGTCTCGAAAAGGAAGACGTCAACCAGCGTGTCGAAGTCGATTCCGACCGTCGACCTGGTCTCGCCGCTACTTCCACGCAACGTCGACAGAACAACCGTCAGCCAGGAGTTCCCGTACGGTCTCTCGCATCCAAACTGCAGAACATACACCTTCCTACGTCCCCCCTCGTGATGGCGGATGGCGCGGCTATCGCAGACACCTTCAGTCGCGTCGCCTCCAAGTTCCCTTTCTCCTCTAAGAGTCGGCAACAGGTACAACCAGCCCAGTCCGAAGGTAACAGTCGAAGCCCCTCTCGTGGCGATGGTGCCGGCTGGCCATCGTTGGATAGGGAAGATGTTTCTGCACAGGCCTCTAGGGCGTTACAGAAGGGCATCGGTTGGCTTATCGGCGCGCCGGACGAGTAATTAGGTGTCAGGGCTGTGCGGGTAGAGTGAGTTTTTAACCTACCAAGTATGCAAGAGTAGCACTATATATCATGCGCTTTTGTGCACCTACGAAGATGCCTTACATAGGATGGACTCAGACATCAATGGAAAGGAGACGAAGTGAGGGTTCGCGGTTGCGTGCTTGTACTAGTAAGGTAATTTACATTACAATGAGTGCAAGCTCCGGGTAGGAGGAAGAAACCCGAGGTATACAACTACAATGACGCATGAAAGGAGGGGAAGTGGTCACAACGTCGCACAAGAGAGACTCCATGTAATCCCTAGTACAAAACAAATCGAAGAAAAAAAGGCGCGGGAGGTTGTTATAGAACGAAATAGGTGTCGACAGAGGGTGGAGGGGAGGAGGGTGAAGAAACGAGTGATAACGTGAGCCAAAATAGTCATAACGATAGGGTAGGTTGAACCAAAAGTTGAAAATCAAGATAAATCAGGTAGTCGCGCCAAAGCGCGTACCAACGCCCGTACGCGCCCTTGGGCGATCCACGACACCAGGTCGAGAACCCCCAGGCTCCCCTGGACCTTGGAAATGCGTCTCTGAACGGCCACAAAGGATGCAACGTTCCCCACGCAATTCCTGGAGCCGCATTCCGTCAATCTCGGCACGCAGGTCGCGGACCTGCCCTTCGAGCTCCCATATCTGGTGCTGCCACGCCTTGCGCGTCGATTTTATCTGTTCTTGAAGCTGCTGGATGACCAAGTATGGATCATCTTCGGTCGTCTGGTGCTTCTCGTCGAGCGAACGCAGTGCGGAGGCTGGGGTTGGCGGTGGGTAACTGGCGGTGCTCGGAGTGTCGAGTTGCGTGCTCGAGGCGGAATCGGAGGACACGATATGATCAGCAAAGTGAGCGCTGAAGACGGTGGAGATAGGACGCAGGCTAAGTCCTGGGAATGTTGTGGTCGAGGGAGGTGCGCTAGCAGGTATTATCCCGAGGTCCGAACTGACCTCTGGAACTGAGGACGGAACGCTCAAAAAACCAGCGCTCTGTGGGTCCCTGGAGGATTGACTCGAAAGCGAGGTTGGTGTGGTGGCAATGGACAAAGGTGGGCCATTCCACTTGACGATCCCGTTATGTTGGAGATTCTCCGTCGGATCGCTCGCTCCGTCATTATTTCTGATAATGCCGTCGAGCTGGAGTGGGCTCTGAGGCACTAACGATGGCGAAAGAGTGGGCACAGGCACGCGAGCACTAGATATCTTAGGAGTGCGAGGTAGAGGAGGGGCGGAGACAGGTGGTACGGGTGGTGGAGATGGTGTTGATGGTTTGTCCTTCTCCTTACCATTAAAGATCCTCAAAAATCCAGACTTCTTGTGCCTCACACTACGGGGGGGTTGTGCCGTATTAGCCAGCTGTGTCGTTTGAGTATCATCTGTGCTCGAACGAGACAAAGGTATGGGGTTACTAATGACGAGAGGTTGGGCCTTGGCTTTGGAACCTGTGCTCGCCGTGCGGGTTCGCAACCTTGTTACATTATTAGGGGACGCGGCTGGGTTACTACGCGAAGGTGCCTCCATCTGCAAGGCCGACAGATCGGGGGCGGCTGGAGTATGTGTCCGCGAACGCCCCCTGGCTTGAGCTTGGGCTTGGGCCTCCTGCAGAGATATCAAGTTGAACGTGGGGGAAACGGAAAGGTCCGCCCAGCCCGGAACTTGACCAGGTAAAGCAAGGTGATCTTTCTCTTGACAAGGTTGTGATCCGGGTTTTTGCCCTTGATGACTGGTAATGACGGATAATGGGCTGGAAATGACCTTTCCTTGAACACTACCGACCACTTTCTTTAAAAGCAAGTCTGCTTGGTAATCCGTAACAGACGACATCGACGTGTCAGGTGTCAAAGTGGATGAACTCTGTGTAGCCATCGATTCCAACATGGTGGCGGCCGAGTCGCTGGGAACAATCGTGCGTCTGCTGAGGCTGGACGACGGAAGGAAGGTGGCCGGGTGTACGGGACCGGAATCGTAAGCCAGATCAGGGTTTGCATACGGATGGACAAAGTCAGACGGTCCACGAAATGACAGTGCGGATGCTGGACGGGAGACATCCATAGTGTCGGTTGGACTTAAAGTGCTGGAATACACTGACGAGGATGGCGAGGCTTGCCGGGCTGAGACAGGTGACGTGGGAGTGTGCGTGCACCCAGGCACTGAGCCTGGACTAACGGGCAGCGGTGGAGGATATGACGGATTTGGGCTTGCCAAGCTCGATATAGTCTTGGCCGAGCACGAGTGAAGATCAACCCTGGTCGTGAGGGTCGTGATGAGGATGTTGTGGCCACTGCAGCCTGCGAAAGCGGACTGGACACAGATCAGCAATGATACCTCGCCCGCAAAGTCAACGCAGAGTATGCTCACTGTGGGGTAGGTGGGGCTGTGTGGCTATCGACAGAAATCTTTTCTCGCCCGCTTGTGGATTCAACGCTCGGACGCGCTGCAGACGTGGCTTTGGCAGAAGCAGCCCTGCCGAAACTCTTTATGAATCCGTCACCGCGGGTTTTACTCCTACTCCGCTTAGTGATGATAGATCGTGTATCATCTACCTGTTCTAATTCTTCCGAAACAGTCTCTTCTGTTTCCCAGGGAGCCGGGGAGTGGAAACGCATGGTCGGGCCAAGGAAACTCAACCGAGGGTCCGGTTCTTCGTCGGAAGGGGGCAACGATTCAGGCGAGGGGCTCCGCACTCGACGGGGTTCCGTAGTCAGGGCTGTACCGTCACTACCGAGGTCGCAACTGGGGATTGTAGAAGGGGAAGTGGATCTCACTGCGTCGAATGGGGGTCGTGCATACTGAGGGGGAATAGTAAAGTCAAATTGATGTGGACTGGAATCGAGATATTGGGGATGAGGAGAGAAATGAGCGTGGCTGTAGATGGAGGGTGAATCGGAGAACTCTGAGAGGGAAGGAATTCTGGTATGGTGAATATCCGAGCGTGCAGTTCGCTGATCCAAAAGCCGACGGAGGTTGTCCTCCTGGGCGGACGACGGCGAGTTCATCAAAAAAATGGGGAAAAGGATTGATCCAAACAATTGCGAGGGCCCGACATCAGCCACGCCACGCCGCGCCGCCAACTTGACGCTCTCTTACATTCTATATTCCAACTCGCTCTACATTTTTTCTTCCGTGGAATGGAGGATTAAAGTCTCGGAACACGATAGGGACTCGCCATAAAAATTAGTCCTTCTCGTGTACGTCAGTGGAAGTAAAGTTACACTTGCGCCGTCACACTTTTGAAGACATCCGTCTTCACCAGCCGAAGCGAATGTCCGCGCCTTACCCTTTTACTGTTATAGTTTAACGAATAAGGGGGTGGAGGAGTTCGCTAAGGACTACAGTACCACATTGTACAGAAATTAATTCCCTAAGCGAGGTGCCCGACCTCGGGTTTAAATCGCACTTTATCAGAAAATGGTATTCCCTGAGCTCAGTGACAATAACAGTACATATGTTCCGAGTATCGATCAAAGGAATGAGGTATTGCTGTAATGCCTGAAAGGCAATGGGAGAATAAGCCATCTTCTGTCACCGGCCGAACCCTCTAACAGCACTCAAACATGGACCAACATGAGCAGCCTATTCCAATCGCAAGTTCATCTAATGGCAGAGTCTCAGGAAAACCTTGGAAACACCAAAAGGCTGCTACAGTGTGTGTGGTACATCCCATGTCTCTCTGTCCACCATATTTACCAGAATCCCATTCTAGCCGTTCGCACCTGCAGCCGGCCCTAAAATCGAATGGCTTCAGCAACAGGATGGAGAAGGCTAGCAAAGCCCAAGCCATAAAAAAACTACAGGCTGAGCTAAAGGACGAAAAACAAGCTGAAATTCAGAAGTACGAACTTCCCAATTCCGTTCTCCTGACTCTGACTGTGTCTATTCTCCCGTAGGAGACGCGAGGTGACGCTGGAGCGCAGGAAGGCTCTCGAGGAGCGGAAGCGATCAGAGGAACTCAAGACTAAAGTACGGTACCTCCATTACTGCTCTTCCGCAATACCAACTCATCTCGTCCGTCATATTTCAGCTTGGCGCAAAAAAAGCTGCCCGATTACGACGAAAAGCTGGCCGTTCGAAAAAGGTCGCACATTGATATTTCATTCGGACTTCGTTCAGAGCTTGCATTCTGTTTAACCTCAACGGCGAATATACCTACCTTACATCCTCGAAAAACGGGACTCGTTCCTTGCGTCATCCGAGGCCTATCTCGCAAAAAGTAAACTGTATACCTAAGAAACATGCAGCAGATGGTATATGAAACAGGCAGGCAATCGGCAAACTTCCTACACCTCCCATGTGGTATCCGGCTCTCCCTTTGTAAATGACTTATCGAGCCCTACAATGACGCTCTCACAAAGTGGGCATGCACTGGCTAGAATGTCCTCCAACTCCGATCTTAACTTTTCAATTCGTTTTCCTGTTCCACTGTCAGTCAGTGCATTCCTTTGTGATCCGCCAATACCCGGTATCCACCCTGCAGGCGCCGTTATGACAGTTACGAGCGCATCTGGTACGATGAGGTCTCGTAGGCGGTCGCCCGCTGAAAGGAGGTTGCGCCCTAAGGAGTTGGCTTGGCGTTGCCCATTCGTGGGAGCTGCAAGGTTTTGAGAAAGCAGCGTCCGCTGTGTCCCAGGCTGCCATGAAGCAGGATTGCCGTCGATCAGCGTGGCCTCACTGCGATCTGCCTTCCCCTTGACAATTTCGTCTTGGAGGGTAAGCAACCGTCGGAGAGCGTGTGCGGGAAGATATTCCTTTGTCTAACGAATGGGTGATGTAGTGCAATCAACGCTTAGGAGCTAAGTACCCACCAGACCAACGAGGCAGTCAGCATGAAAAGCATGGTGACATGGAAAGACGTAGAATTGTCTTGTCAGGATGGGGAATGAGCACACTGAACATCTCTCTCCGGCGTCGACAGTAATAAAACGGTTCTTCAGGCCAACAATGCTTTCTTTCATCGATTCTGCGTTACGCGTTGCGTCGTCCATCTCGTTCTTGAGAGATTCGATTTGGGCTGAGTAGGACTCCAATGCATTGGCAATCTCGTCTTTGAAGTCATCAATGACTACAAAGTCGGGGAAGAAGGGAAGGATATCCTCAATCTTGAGCAAGTCGGTGCTTTCCAAGAACCGCATTGCCCTGCAGCAGACATGAGTGCAACGTCGAAACGAACTATCCCACCACTCACATCTTAATGTCCTTCTTGTCCTGCACCACAAATTTCGCAATCTTCAACCAAAGCTTCTTCCGCAGCCGTGGGTCATCTTCGGGCTTGTCTGCATTTAGCTTCGCAAGCTCCAGGTCGCCCTTTTCCAAGGCCAGATCAACGCTGCTCTCCCACAAGCCCATCTGCGAATAGATATGTACACAGGGCTGAATGCGGCCAGTCTCACTGCACAAGCGCAGGGCATAGTCAAGGTCGTAGTAGGGCTTCCCAGTGAGTGGATCAACAGGGGCTTTCGCCAAGAAACGTAGTAGAGGAGCGTCATCCTCGGAAGATCCTGCAGCCGGAGAAGCATACAAGGTGATGACAAGGTTGTGTAAGGTGGGTGACGTGTTGAGTTGTTCGAAGATGACGTGGTTAAGGTAGCGAGTAGCCTGGTTAGGGGAGAGTGGATCACGCGGCGCGAGCTGGAATTGCAAGAGTGCAGGGATGAGACGTAGTGGGTCAAGGGCGGGTTGACGTATCCACGAGTCAACTGCCTCACGCGGTGCGTTTCTCATGAGGACGGGTCCAAATCGATAATACAACTCCAAGTTTGACTGCCGGTTGATTGCGTCGATAGCTTTAACCCAGTCTTCCTCAAGAACCCAATGCTCGACAACGCGTCCAAAGTGACCGGTCAAGGTTGCATAGAATAAGTATATGTCTGTTCGACCATGGCTTTGTATCAGTTCATAGATTGAGCCGGGCTCGAAATCATCCTAAGTGAGGTCTACGTGAGATCGAAGCCAAATTAAGAGAAATGGATCTTGCAGACTTTGTGGAACTCCAAGAAGCGTCTCAGCTCCTCCTCCAGAATCGAGCGTTCGGCCTTCACGTTCTCAACGTCATACAGTGCCGAGGATGACACAATGAGGTCGTCCAGCTCATCGCACTTGCTTAGGTAGAACTCAACAAGCCACGTCGCGAGCATCATTCGCTGCGTCAGATCCTACCTTGCTTGTAAGTTTCGACAAGAATTCAGATATCTATCTGACACACCAGCTTGCGTGTTTGTTCTAATCGCAACACTAGATATGATCTCAAGGCATCACGCTCGTTGACGTCTAAGAACTTCAGCGCGACGTCCTCAAACGGAACTGTACACTGGGCGAAGGCTTGTGCTGCCAGGAAGTACCGCTTTGCATTGAAGGACGCTTGCGCTTGCGAGGAGAAAATAATGTCTCTCTGTCCTGCTGTCTACTCTCTATGTCAGTCAGAATGAGATTGGCAAAAAAATCATGTAATGCCTCGCCTTAGCATATTTGAGAGCGACATCGAAGTTCTCCTTCTGGAGGTTGATTTTCCATATGTCGCGGTCTTCGTTTCCAACGTGGAGCTCGAAGAGTGACTGGTCTGTATAGATCCAGTATGTCTTACGCACAGGATCAGCGGTAAGGGCTCGGACCACCTCCCCGTGTTTCTTGAGGGAGGAAGAATTAGCTTCAGCAACAATCATAGACTTTGAACTCACTAATGGAAGAAATTCCTCGTGGACCAGACTCTCATTCAGTATAGATATAGCTGCTATGCGGTCACTATAAAGTAATACGAGGTGAAACTCCGTGAGCGCCACGGAGACGGGAAAATCCTGCTGTGATGACTCGTTTGTGACGTTCAGAGGCGTAGTGAATGTCGGGTAAGGAAATAACTGGGCTCCGTCAATAAAGTCATCAGTCGTTGATTGGAAGTTGAGTGTTCCGTGATAAATCCCGGGACCTGAGGGTTGTAAGCATTGGTCGGAATCGTTCGAATAGAGACCGACTTGTCATCCAAGCTATCTCTTTGGGCAATGACTGTGACTGCCCACTATTTGGAGTGTAATAGTGCAGTTCGGAGTGTCGAATGTTGCCAGGCAGCTCGGATATTTCTTCGCGCCGTCAGACAGAATTCAGGGAAGAAACGAAGAGACATACTCGGTGCGGTTTCCCGGTAAGCGGCAAAGAGCAAACCAAATAGTCGGCTTCCATCGTCTAACCGCCGGTAGGTACCAGTGAACTGATAAATCCGTGACGTAGTGATGGCCACGACAAGCACCTTCTTGGGGTCTATTGAGGGAAAGAAATCGAAATTGAGGCCTGTGATGGCTTGTCGTTCGGGAAGGGAGAACACAGCATTTAGATATCTTTCTTGAGATTTGAAAAAGTCCTCCTCTGCATCTAAGATGGCCTCATAGATGGTGCCATTCCTGGCCCCAATCAGGATATCCCGCGTCGAAGTTGAATGCGACGAGGACAGTAAGGCCGCCTTGTTCCAGGCAACAGATTCGATGACCATCTTGAAAGTCTTTAGCTGTTTGGGCTTCTTCCAACCTCTGAATAAGTACCAATTCTCGCCTTCTATGGATGTAACTATTAGATGTCGTCCAGAAGGGTCCAAGAACAGTTTGTAAATTGAAAATTCTGTGGGTTTCCGGGGGATAGGGATTTTGATTTCTTTCTCGGGGTGCGCCAACTCAATGAACACAATGTATTGGAAGACAATCCCATGGCGAGGACATCTGATGCGACGACGAGGGAGACGAGTGGCGCAGGAGGTGAATACTGGACGTGACTAATGTCAAATACTGGGGGGACTGTGTGAGAAGGTCCAGGGTGCTGGGTGTCACTCTGTTGACAAAGATCAGATAGGACAGCGGATAAACAGCGGGAACGCACGGTGTTTAACTCATTCTCTCGCGCACTGTCGTGACCATAGGGTGAGAGCTCAAACCCTTCATAGCGCATTGGGGGCGGTGCCCCAGATTTATGTGATACCACCGGCGGCGGTTGCGGTATGCTCAACGTCTATATGTCAAGTTTCTTCAATTTCAGCGATAACTTTCTTATAGGTATCACTCACAGTCATCAAACATGGTCACAGTAGGATGCCGTCTCTCAACTTGAAGTTGTACGAAGAGATGATCGATACGTTTTATATCACGTGACCCCATTGCCTCGATCACGAGGCTCACTAAATAATTTCTAAATTCAAATTCTCTACTAATATTCAGTAGATCCAGCGTGCAAGAAGAGCGGTACTTGACACATATCCAAGGTTGACAATGATAGCAAAAATACAGGCGCGGGCAATGGAGAGGCCAAGACGCTAACGGAACACGAGAGTACATATATCAACAAGGCACGACACGAAACATCTCCAAGAAGCGAGTGACAACCAAGCTAAACAAAGTAAGGCTAGCGTAGCGCAATGGAAACTGGGAAAAGGTAATTAAAGTGGGCATACACAGAGATTCCAATCTGCGATCCTTGAGTCCATGGGTGCGGAAGCTAAAAGGAATACTAGGGCCGGAACTGCAGACATGAGCTAACAGCTC
>WTXI01000461.1:0-24131 GCA_022376515.1 Lactifluus volemus
AGGCCTGACTACCTCACGTTCATATTCTCTCTGGCTCAAGCTCGGTATGAGCTCGAGCCGGTCCGGGGGAGCCGCTCACGCGACTTCTGACAGGCTGACGCATCATGCGACGCCAGCCTCGAGCCGGCCCGTGTTATACAGATTGCTTAGGATCTTCGATCCTAAGCAGTACTTCATCTCAATGCTTCACACGGGTATTTAATAGATCAGATGTGACTTTAGTTAATATGGCGTCCATTTGGGGCGCCTTACAGGAAGGAAATGTTTATTCAACAAGGACCAGGTAGTAGTACTCATCTTGAGTGACCAAGGGCAATATTGATTCGTACGGTTTAGGCCAGGAGTTGAAACAAGTGACAATCAGTTCATTGCCTGATGAAGTTCTCCTACAAATATTCCAGTTTTATCGAGTTGCCCCCAACAATGAGGATGGGGCCCCAATTGAATGGCACAAGGCTTGGCCAACGGCTTGGCAGAAACTGGTGCATGTATGCCGGAGCTGGCGAGACGTCATCTTTGCATCATCACTTGGTCTCGATCTGTGGCTTTATTGCAGACCAGAAATGCCTGTGAGAAAAATGCTGAATGTATGGCCAGCATTGCCTCTCGACATCTATTCGTTCAATAATTCGTGGGAAAGAGGCCACCCAGACTGGGAGGACAAATGGGACAATGTCATTGCCGCAATGGAATGTCGTGATCGCGTACGCCAGATCAAATTTTTCGACCTATCAAGTTATCTATGGCCGCAAGTCTCCGCGATGATGCAGCAGTCATTTCCAGCATTGACCGAGGTCTGTTTATGGTGTAAGCCAGATCCGGGTCATGTGCCTCTGCTCCCCGATACATTCTTAAATGGATCCGCCCCACATTTACGACATCTCGATTTGAAGCGCATCTCATTTCCGTCATTGCGAGGGTTCCCCTTGTCCATACGTGACCTTACATCTCTCCATCTTTCGGAGATACCGAATGACCATTACATTTCACCCGAGGAGATGGTGACATCTCTATCCGCATTGACAAAGCTCGAATGCCTTGGCATCGAATTTTCATCCCCAACACCTCAACCAAAACGAAGAACGCGACGCTCACCTCCCCACACTCGCTCTGTCCTCTCCACTCTCACTTCCTTGAACTTCAAAGGTGTCAGCGAGTACCTAGAAGTCCTTGTGGCCCAAATCGACGCCCCTATGCTAGAGTGGTTCTGGCCATGCTTCTTCAATCAACTTGTCTTCGATATTCCACAAATCAGTTCGCTCATTGGTAACCTAAAGACTCCCAGGCCATCCGGTCTTTCTCTGCGTTTCTTACAGGATGACAAAGCCTGTCTCCGCTTCTCTTGGTCAAGACCGGGATCTCATGACAAGCATCTTCTCGCCGTGGAAGTCCTTGGAAAAGGGTTGGATTGGCAGGTATTTTCTGTAGCACAGATATGCAACCAAATTCTGCCTCTCTGCTCCAGCGTGGAGTGGCTCAACGTCGAGTATGGCTACTGGTGGGGCCACATCGAACCTCCACCAAAAATGCGGCCAGACGATATGGATCACATGCGATGGCTCGAGTTGTTCCAATCATTTATCTCTGTGAAGCATCTAGAGATATATGATGTGCTGGAGCCCTTCATCGCATCTGCATTACAAGGGCAGACCAAAGAATCGGCTACTGGAATATTCCCCACGCTCAACAGCCTTTCCGTTGTCGGGAATATTGCAGTTCATGATAGGGCAGCACAGAATGGGATAGAGGGATTCGTCACTGCGCGCCAGCACTCAGATCACCCGGTGTCGTTCCATCGCTTGAACCGTTGGACACAGATTTGCTAGTACTTGTGCCAGCGGTCGATAAGTGCTTCCCGTTATCTGTTCTATTAGTGCCTACTGATTTCTCATTACTTCTGCCATGATACAGATCTCATTTTACCTTTGAAATGTCTATTGCTTTTTCTGGCTACTATTTTCGCATGTAAAATGTACTGCGCAGGATTGATGTTGTATAATACCGTTCCCAGGAAATTCATAATTTCCTAAAAAATGGAACATATGTCGAACGGGAAACCTGACTGAAAATAATGGAATGACGACTCCAATGCATGAATGATTTCTTGGCCTTGTGGCCACACCGAGTTGCACCAGTCAGTGCACTTGCTATCGTGACCAGCTTCCATCTGTATGCGTCCTCACAAGTGTGAAGACTCGGACCTCCGAGTTGTTTGTGGCCTTTTCATAGTCACTACTGGAATACAACGTAAATTCCCTAACGCCGGGCCTGCTACGATGGCCTTAAGCAATGACGCAGTGTCATCACGTCGTCCACAAGGCGACGTACTAGTAGTTGACATTGGTTCCGAGTCAACCATTGCCAGGATGACTTGGCCTCCCTTCGCCTGTTACCCCACCAGCACCAATCACCATATCACATTTGAAATCGGCCCCACTTTCGCACCTGGTCAACGATGTGTCCAATGTGTGCACACCAGTTCACTGCAGCTGGCTTGGACATCCACGTGACGAACGAGTACGTTGAATCAGTTAATAATAAAGCAACGCGAGCGCGGACCCGATAGCAACATCATTGCAGTCCGTTCTGCTCGGATGCTGGTGTATAGATACTGTGCATAGCGTGACAGAGTCACTTGGATTCCAATTCCCGCGCCTCCAACATTGGCACCCGTCGAAGCCACCTCTCTTCTTTCCCACGACCTGTTCGAAGGTCTCCCATCCGGTCATCCCTGAGGATAAGCTGGAAGACCAATCTGTCTTTTCAGATGTGTATCATTACTTCTTTATTTGTTTTTTTTTTTTTTTTTTTTTTTTCCACTGCTATCACTCAACATTAAGTACGTGAGGCTCCTCGAATTGGACTGCTTGATAGAAGAGGAGATACTAGATCCCACGCTATGGTCCCATCTTTTTCACTCATTTACCTCTGTCTAGAATCTGGAAATACCTGCCATGTTAGAGCCGTCGGTCGCAGACGCGTTGCAAGGGCTCACGGTGGAATGGGGAATAGGGACAGCGGAAGCGTAGCGGACATTGTACAGTTACCCGTCGCTGAGATAAGCACGGATAACGTCCAACGGGAGAACCATCTGCCGAAGCATTTCTCCTCGCTATCCCGGCATGGCTCGAACTCTTTCGCTCATTTCCCTCTGTCCAGAGTCTTCAAATACCTGCCATGCTAGAGCAATCCATTACAGACGCGTTAGAAGGGCCAACGGGAAAATTTGCCACCTATCTATTACCCTCAGGCTCGCTACATAGCCTTTCCATTGTGGGGCGTGTGTCAGACAAATTTGCGTCAAAAGGCATACAATCATACATCACAGCCCGCCAGAATTGTGGTCGTCCAGTAACTGTCTCTCGCCCGAACCTTTCCATATGTCGGACGAAACCGCGCAACAAGGCATACAATCATTCGTCGCGGCCCACCAACAGGAGGATCGCTCGATCGCTGTCACTGGCACTCAACGGTTGAGGACATTGTGAGCTGGCGCAGCTATCGTCCTTGCAAACTCTTTCTTTTACCATCTGCCCTAGTATTAATATCTTGCTTTCCATGGACGGAGCGGAGGTGTGCCACCAACCCGTTCCCTACACCGGCCCACGTCGTGTTCACCAAAAAACTCTACTACTACCCTATCTGTCTCAGCTTCGTTAATGATGTTCTGGAGCACCGCGCATTTATTTTGGTTTCCTTACTCTCTTTATCTTTCATTCTTTAGTGTTGGGCTTCAGTTCGCGACCCATTCATCTCCTTACCATGCTCTTCATGTCCTGGACTCACTAGCAGACCTCCCTTTCTCACTATCAAACTACATTTGGGACTCGGATATCCTCATACCTTTATTGACCCCGTCTTTCTGTTATTTCGCTACATTTTAGACTACGGATGGTTGAGGTAACTCCATGAAATGTTCTTAAGCACTGTTTCGGAGAGCATCCCACGGTGGGACGAAGGAACAACGTGGAAGTTGTTTCGCTAGCCCCCACTTCTGTTTGTATGCGCCCAGGCCATACGCGGGTTCTTGAAGAAAATATTGGCATTACCGATCATGGTAAGCGCTCTTGTATCGTCATTTGCGAGCTCAAAGCCTGGTTGAGGGTTTTGTAATGGAAAAAAAAAAGAGGGCTATAGATCGCGAAGAAACGCATCTCTGCATCATATTAGCTGTTTTCCTCACCATGGAGGACATTGTAGCGAGGAGAATACTTCGGTAGCTGATTCTCCCGTGAGACCCTGCAAAGCACCGGACGAAACAGCGCCCAGGGCATATTTCGTCCATCGCAGCCCGCCAGTCGCCGAATGGTCGGGCGGAGGAACAGACTCGCGGTATCGCATTTCCGGCCGCTTGGGCCGAGTCGGAGATTGAGTAATCAACGTAATCAACTTGAACATACTTCTACACCACATCCGAGAACACTCCCGGGTCACACGTCACCGCCAGTCCAACTTCTTTAAAGCATTCCATGGGCAGAAACGTTCAAGTTGCTGCCCGTCAACGGGTGATTCTGGGTAAGACTCATCTGGAATAACTCGAGTCATGACGATTGCTGACTTGTGTGGTGTTGTGTAGGCCCGGTTTCACCACGAGTCACAATCAAATCTCTCCCCGACAATGTCCTCGTAGAGATATTCGATTTTTATCAAGTTTATATCGACGATTGGGAGAAGCTGGTGCACGTATGCCAACGATGGCGATACCTCGTTTTTGATTCACCAATCCGTCTCAATCTGCAGCATTTTTGCACAGAGAAATCTCCTGTGAGGAAACTGTTGGATGTCTGGCCACTATTTCCTCTCCTTATCCGAGCCAACTACCACCGTGAAGACTTGTATTTATCAGAATCGGGGGACGGGGACTGGGAAGACAGCTTCGCCGACAACGTCGTTGCCGCATTGGAGCGTTGTGATCGCGTACGCCAGATCGATATCGCCAAAATACCGGATTTTTTGTTGGAAGAAATTGTCCCGGCGATGCAGGGGTCATTTCCAGCATTGAGATTTCTGTCACTCGAGTCAGATAATGTGTCAGAGTTTCCTCTTCCTGACACATTCTTGAACGGATCTGCCCCGTGTCTACAATATCTCGCCCTCGACGGGATCTCATATCCGTCGCTGCGACAACTCCTCTCGTCTACCAGCGACCTCACATCTCTTTGTCTTGAAGCTATCCCTGATTTTGCCAGTGGGTACATCCCACCAGAGACAATGGTCACATGCCTGTCCGCGTTGCCAAAGCTCGAAACCCTCGTTGTCAGTTTTCAATTATCGACCCGTCGCCCCCCACAAAGAAACCTGCCACAGACCCGGTTCGTTCTATCCGCTCTCACTGTGTTGGATTTCAAAGGCGTGAGCGAGTACCTGGAGGTCCTCGCAGCTGGAATCGACGCACCTCCACTCGATAAATTCAAAATAGAGTTCTACAATCAGTCCATCTTTGACATCCCCCAAACCATTCGCTTTTTAGGTCACCTAGACTCGTTCAGTCTTACCTTGTCATTCTTTCTGTTTTCCCGCGCCTCTATATCCTTACCCTCGCGCCATTCCTTGTCTCCTTCTTCGTGGAAAATCTCGTGCCAAGGGTTAGATCAGCAAGTCATTTCTGTAGCACAGATATGCAGCCAGATTCTGTCCTTCCGCTCTAGCGTCAAGTCACTCAACATTAACTACGAGAGGCTTCTCGATTCGGACTGCTTGGAAGAGGAGGAGATACTAGATCCCACGCTATGGTCCCAACTTTTTCATTCATTTACCTCTGTCCAGAGTCTGGACATACCTGCCATGCTAGAGCCATCAATCGCAGCTGCGTTGCAAGGGCTCGCGGGAGAATCATCTGCTGAAGCATTCCCCTCGCTATCCAAACTCATAGTCGACAGAATCGCGGAACCAGGCATACAATCATTCATCGCAGCCCGCCAGCAGGACGGTCGCCCTATCGCTGTCTCTCAAAGGTTCAGGACATAGTAAGGCTGGCGCAGCCATCATCCTTGAAACCATCTCCATTTTAGATTCCGGTGATCCTGGACTGGAGGTATGCCGCCAACCCGTGCCCTATGCTGGCCCACGTCGTGCTCACCAAAAAAATCTCTACTAACTTACTACCCTATCTGTCTCGGTTTCGTTCATGACGTTCTGGAGCGCCGCGCATTTAATTTGGCCTCCTTATCTTTGATTCCTTAGTGCTGGTCTCCTCTGGTCTTCATTTTGCGACCCATCCCCCTTCTTACCATGCCCTTCCTGTCCTGGTCTCATTAACAGACCTCCCTTCCGCACTAGCAAACTACATTTGTGATTCGGATACCCCTCATACCTTTGTTTACCCCGTTTTTCTAGTATTTTCGCTACATTCTAGACTGCAGATGGTTGAGGTAACTCGATAAATTGTTCTTAAGCACTTTTTGGAGAGCATCCCCACGCTGGGATGAAGGAATGATGCAGAAGTTGTTTCCCTATTAGCCCCACTTCTGTTTGTATGCTCCTGGGCCTTACGCGGGTTCTTGAAGAAGAGATTGGCATTAACGAACGTGTTAAGCGCATGGAAACAAAAAAGAGGAGACGTTGCGAAGAAAAGTATCTCTGCATCCTCTTACTAGCTGTATTGCAAGGTCGCAGAGTAGAATCAACTACCGAAGTATTCCCCTCGCTACAAAGTCCTTTCATAGTGGGTTCGGACGAAAGAGTGCAACAAGGCATACAATCATTCATCGCAGCCTGCCAGCAGAATGGTCGCCCTAAAGCAGTTTCTCGTCGTCCCGAGTCTTATTTGACGACATCGTAAGGTCCGCGCAGCCATCATCCTTGGTGCCAACTGCATTTCAAGTTGTTTCCTTCCACTCTTTCCTAGCAATGGATTTGAAAAGAAATCAAAAGAGTGAGAGCCGTGATATGAAGAACTGTGATTGTCTTTAGAGTTTAGACTCCCCTTGTCTGTTGAGAATTCCGAGTCCATGCCACTTCATTGGGTGACGGCGGCCTTGGTTGTAACAGAAGCCTCCACGGAAGATTTGTCTGTGGGGAATGCTTCAGCTGCATCGGACACAACCAAGAGCCCCAGAATGTAGACGGAAAGATGTGCCACTGGCAACGGACATAAACGGCATGCGATACGCATGTGGTGCTACAATACTTGGGTCAGGAATAGCCCCGTACTTGTCCAACTAACCTACTATATCCGAGTCGACGGCTCATAATTCTCGACTTGGTCAATGATGCTATAGCAACCGGATCCAAGGCTCACAGGGAGCGCGACGCTATGTGTGTTGGTCGTCCCAATTCACTACATAAAGACAGCTTTCGAATACCCAACTTGTCGTTTGTGTAATAGAGGAACAACGCTAGTGCAGCCGCAGCCATGCCCACCCCTTTCAAAGATGGCCACGGCCCGGGTTTGCACTCACACGCGTTGACGAGTTGATGCGTAGATTCGTTGAATACCGTTCATTCGTCGTTGATAACGTTGATACATTCAAGTTCCAAGTGATAACGTGACTCATAATCATATTATTGTTGATGCATTCCGAGTTCTTCGCCTGTCCCTGTACTTTGACAGTCATTCCCATATCCTCCGAAACATGGCAAAGGCAAAGGGGACGTCACGGACATGTCTGGGTTCATATTGCACCTATCGGTCACCGCAAACGCCCACACGGTGTCTGCAGATGAAAATCTGGGTCAGATCCGTAGAAATAGCGGTCTAATGGGAGATAGAGCTGGGTTGAGCTGGATTGACGACGACCGGAAATTGGTCGTAAGTCATGTCAATACCGTGTACATTACCTTGCTTGCAACTGAAGCGGTCGTAATCACGCCCGCTAGCGACCGTGAGCAGTTGGTATCGACTTACATAATCTTTGTTTCCCTTTTTAGCCACCGGATTATTATCCGACTGCTCTTAGTAATCACCTCACGGACTCACGGTTTCTCTTTCTGCTCTCTCCGTGCTAGACGGCGGCGGCAGTGGGGCGGCCACAGTTTGTAGTGATCGAGTCGTGCGACGATATGTGTATCGACATGGTGCAACTAGTATATGTTTTTTATGCCGCGGAGTAACCACAAAAGGCAGGAACGAGGTAATTATCCTGTTCGTAGTAATCACGTCACAGTTTCTCTTTCTTTTAACCATGATGGCGAGCAATGCAGCATACCATCTGGGACCCTCTGTTTCTCTGGATCGTGGAGCTCCTATCTTTGCCATCGGCGAATGTGTTCTTATCAGGATTCCCGAACAGATTCAGGTAGAAGGTTATGTTGAAAACGAAGCGACCGCCGTTGGAACGGGTCTCCCACCCCTTTCAAATGGATCAGGCCCTCAGCATTTCGCATTCATCCGCAGGGTAAGCATCCAGGAGGATATGTCTCTTGGGCTTGAGGTCTACCCTATATTTTCCTTCACCAATACCGGTGGGGCTCTTCCCACCTACGATAGAATGAGCAACGTCGCCGCCAAAGCAGCACTTCTCCCGCTCCCGCCTTTATCATCCCGACACCCCACCCCTGATGCCTTTGGAGAACCGCTTGATTCCGGAGACTGGTCAACCTATAAAGATTCATTCCTTCATATCTTTCCTAGACGGTTGACTTTGCCTATGAAGAGATCGGTGAGTCTTTCGTTTGATCATTGGCAGTTTTTTTAATTGCTATTGGATCCAGTTTAAACGAATGGACCCTCGCCTTATCATGCCTTTGTCGGTGATGTTCCGCATCGATAGTTATCGAGAATACTTGCTCTCGACCCAGCAGGCGGCTTCCGGAGTAACGTCGGTAACCAACTCCCCAACCATTATCGGTGATGGCGGGGGAGAGAAGGCAGCTGGGTCGGGGCTAGAGCAATTTTATGTCGAGTCGCCCCACGGTCCCCTAGTTCTCGAAGATGTTGATGAGGATGCGGAGGACGCAGATGCTACCCTGAGAGACGAGCTCATCATGCTGGCGCGCGACAGTCCGATATGGATGAAAGAGCTTAGAAGATACTTGGAAGAAGAAGAGAAGGAGAAAGAAGAGATGCAGAATGAGCGTATGGCGAGATTGGCGCGTTGGCGGGAAGACATAGCTATTTGAAAACTGTTGAGATCGAGGCATGGGCCTCACCGTTCCACGTATTTCCACTTCAGAAACTTGTACGCAGTATGACTCAATGATACGAATAGATTTTACATACGAATACAATTCCGCTGTATTTCTCCCCACCCCTAATCCATTCCTTGTAGCGCACTGCCAGTGAGAATCTTGTTAGGCACACTCCGACATCCACTCTAGTGTAAGGTCAGCCACGCGGCTGGCCTCGAAACTTCTCTATGTACACCTCGTACGCCTTGTCTCGTGTCTTGCCTTGATTCCCATACTCTCGCCGTGATTCCTGGCTGATCCTCATGATTCCTGGTCCCCTGTTCTCGCCCGTTTCGTTCCAATGAAAGGGGCCACGTACGATCCATCTCGGCTATGAAACACTTACGCCTCGGCCATACTAGGGCTGATATAGGGCCGGAGCCGCCGGACACGGCATGTCACAGCCTGAGGCCTGAGGCCTGACACTGACGTGGTTTCTATACGGGCGAGTTCCAAGGCTCAGCCAGACGATACCGGTCGATCATCTAGTTAACGATACACCTCGATGACGTCAGCAACAAGCGCCACTGAGGCATATCAGGAGCGGGCGCTAGCAACGTTTACGTGTCATGGAAGTCATTTTGACGACTTGTCTCAAACGGTAGTATTGGACGGCGAATTGCGAACAAACCAGTAAGTACGGATATTATGTGACCATGTCGTATTCCCCTGACCGACCCTATCACGAGCCTTCTCAATTCTGCCGAATGCGAACTTCTGCGTATTCTACGTACCTGCCTCATGCACCCCTCAGGAACTGGAACCTTCCATGATCGCGAATTCGGACCATTTCTTCTCACCTTCAAAAAGCAAGTCATTGTAATCTGAAATGAAAGGCATGTTAAAGCGATAAGGTAGATTGCCGCTGCTTCAAGTTCTACCCCGAACTTGACATGATTTCTGCTAGTGCCCTCATATGGATCTCAATACGACCATTAGTACGAACGTGGGTGTACATGGTGACTTCGCTAGATCGCTGTCCCAATTGACTTGTTTTTTTTCAGTTTCTTGACGGTCGGTGCAGGGTTCGGATTGACCAAGGCAGGCTTCTTTCCGACAGAAGCCGCACGCGGTGCCGCCCAGATGGTGTTGGTGCGAAGGCTGGCAGATGGGCTGGCTTCTCTATGGCTCATCCCACAGTGCTCATAGAATCCGCTAGAACGTAGCATTGCCATGCCTTTTGTTCTCCAAGATCATTCCTGCGTTTACTCCGCAAAATATTGGATCGCTTGTGCCCCTGACCGTTGTCGGCCTGCTCTACGGAATAGCTGGCGCGGCAATGGCTTGGGTTATCAAACAAATTTTTTGGGTGCCCAATAGATTTCGGTGTGGAATACTCGCTGCAGGTGCCTGGGGGAATGTTGGTGACATCCGTATGTCTGCTATGTCAATTTCCCTCTGAACCTCAGCGAAGTTTCATCTAGCGACGGCTATTGCAATGGGCATTACTGCATCTGCACCCTTCAATGGTGTCGGTGATGAAAACCTCGCAATTGCATACATATCTATGCTGATTCTTGTCTTTTTTGTGCGTCCACTTCCCCGGGCCTGCAGCGTCGACAAAGCTAATTTTCCACAAGGTCACTCTCTTCCCCCTTGGAGGGTTTCTCAGCATTTCCAAGGACTTTGATGGACCAGATGTTGAATCAGAAGAACTTCGTAAAAGAATGCGCATTCGACGTAAACTGCTAGTGAAGACAGTCTTCTCTCTTAGATATATCCCGCGAGTTTTTCGACGTTCCAAAAAACGACTCGACCTTGAGGCTAGAAGTGACTGCCAAGAAAAAGGGAATTTTTCTCTCTGTGAGACTGTGGGTAGCAAAGCAAGGGCTGAATGTACAACACCAACCACTACATCGCCGATGTCCACCATTGTTCCTGAGGACAGCACTTACCTCACACATGTTGCTGTACTCGAACGTACACCACAAAGCGCAGGCCACCATTCCTGGTCCCACCTCCCCTCCCGCGCAAAGCGCTTCCTAGTAGAGTTACTCAAACCCATACCGATAGTGATTGTATTTGCCGTCGTGATTGCACTCGTGGATCCCCTCAAGGCGCTCTTCCTTCCGCCATCCGCTGACTTCAACCCACACTTTCGCCCAGTTGCGCCCGATGGTCAGCCGCCTCTCGCCTTCGTCCTTGACACAGCCACATTCATCGGCGCGGCGAGCGTCCCGATTGGCTTGATATGCTTGGGAAGTGCGCTCGCACACTTGCCAGTGGGCTCGGGCAAGGCCTTCCCCCGAGGCGCGATCGTCGCGCTGGCGTTGGCGAAAATGGTCGTCACGCCTATTCTTGGCGTCGGTGTTACGCGATTCTTCGTGCACGTTGGGTTTGTCAACAGAGATGACAAGGTGTTACAGTTTTTGTGCATGTACGTGCGACAGTGATTAGATGTGATCTTTTATCTGACGTTTTTCATTTAGACTGTTTTCTGGCCTTCCCACAGGTACAACCCTGGCACGTCGTTTTGCTTCTCAATTCAGTTCGTGATCCGTGCTCACTAATCTACTAGATTTACCTTACGCAGATATACTCGCCCACTGGCTCAGTGGAACATCTGTCAGCATTTCTGATTCCGCAATACGTTCTTATGCCCTTCACGATGATTGGCTTGGTTACGTATACACTCAACTACCTTTTCTGATCAGCTTCGATGACACCTTCATTAGAAGATGCAACCTCTCTAGATCTATCCCTCCCATTCCATTCGTTGTATATCTGGTTCGGGACCTGGCTAGTTTGATGACCAAGAATTTTCCATGCATGTACTACTATTGGGTACCTTGTAGACCACATAAGAAGGATCAGTGGAAATAGTTTGCTTGATTAGTTCCTCATGCCTGTCTGTATTAGTACGTCGCACCGGCATGTTCTGCCATAAATCCATCGTTCTCGGAGAACACCCTTCAAGTTGGCGATCAATGTTCCCTATGTAGTAGCGGCCATGATGGAAGTCTGATAGCTAATTATAATCTTCAGTCTCTGATAACGCCGCTGGTAGCACCGATGCATTTCTTGGTGTCTTTGTGTCAGTAATCGCCTCGTAGGAGCTACTGGGTACTTCGTACCCCTCTTGGGACCAACGACAGAACGTAACGAGTTATGGTCACGGTAGACCTTTGGTGTAAGGGAAACGACCAGGTAGTCTGTGCGTGAGCCTGCACCGTAGAGAGTTAAAATTATTTGAGCCACATAATCTGAGCCTTAGGAGAATGTGTAAATGATATCGTTATACAGCTGGAAAACGTCTGCACTTGTCGAACTTACTGCCAACTCGGTGCAAAGCCGAAAGGATGCAAAGTTCTGAGTCACTCTCACGATCACGTGAATATATAACGTGACGAGCCAAATACCAGCTTTAGAAGGACGCTTACCAAAGAAATCCCATTGGATCGCGCTGGCTTCTCAGGAGTATAAATGGTGGGTAGGGTGTGCATCGATATCGTCGCGATAATTGCGCGATCACTTCTCTGGCCTTCATGAGCTCTACCGCTGACATCAATTTTGCCGCCTTGCCCACTTTAGAGAGGCTGGGAGCCTCTGTTCCCCCCAATCTCGATGTTGTTTCCGTGGCCCAGAAATGGTTCCAAACATTCGCTAACTTTGTTCAGACGGGCAATGTCAACGGTATCCTCGGACAACTCGTGGCAGATGCTTTCTGGCGGGACATCCTCGCACTCACATGGGACTTCCGCACCTTCTACGGCAGCGACCGCATTCACCAATTTCTCCTTGACCGTCTAGCATCTACCAAGCTCTCGACGCTCCAGCTCGATGAAACTACGGTGGCTGTTCAGCAGCCCTATCCGGACATAGTGTGGATTCAAGCATTCTTCACATTTTTCACGGCGGTCGGCACCGGGTCCGGTATCCTGCGCCTCGTTCCAACCCCCAGTGGAGAATGGAAGGCCCACACTATCTTCACGAATCTTGAGAGTTTACGTGGCTTTCCGGAGCTTACCGGTCCGTTACGAGAACAAGAATCGAAGCATGGCACGTGGCCAGAACAGCGGCGACAGGAGCGCGAATGCGAGGGCCCAGATCAAAAGCCAACTGTGCTTATCGTTGGCGGAGGCCAGTCTGGGCTCGAACTCGCTGCTCGACTCAAGTACCTCGGCATCAAGACGCTCGTCGTTGAGCGAGAGGCTCGCATCGGCGATCTTTGGCGAAAACGATATGAAGCGCTCTGCCTCCATGACACAGTGTGTACGTCCCATAGCAGCGACCCGTTGCGTATCTTCCCCTGAATAAGTTGTGATTATCATAGGGTATGACCACATGCCGTACATACCGTGAGTACCGGCCGTCCTTTCCGAGACATTGTCCAGGTGTCGGAATATCTTGCACGTTGCAGCTTCCCGCCAACCTGGCCAGTCTTTTCTCCTGCACCGAAAGTGAATATTTTGTCTTTCGCGGAGAATATAAACTGACGCCACGTGTGTCCAGATTGCAGATTGGCTCGAGAGTTACGCGCACAGCCTTGAACTGGATGTGTGGACATCCTCTACTGTCACGCGGGCTTCGCAGGACCCCGAAACGAAGAAGTGGACAGTGGAGATTGAACGCACCAACTCAGGATCACGGACATTCGTGGTTAATCATCTCGTGTTCGCCGTGGGTATTGGCGGTGGGACCCATAATATGCCCCAACTTCCCGGCGCGGTGTGTGTTCCTGATTTCATTCTACTCATCTGTCTAACTCTGAAAGTCCAGGAGGAATTCAAAGGCGTCATCGTGCATGCTGGTAATTACACAAAGGCCAAAGATTACGAGGGAAAGAAGGTAATCGTGGTAGGGGCTTGTACTTCTGGTATGCCCATATCAGTTTATGCAGCATAAGCTTTCATTTCACGAAATGAATGATAGGTCACGATGTAGCAAAGGACCTCCACGACCATGGTGTCGGTGTGTTCCTAGTTCCTCCTTTTTGATGTGCCCTGGTGACCCGGCGTTCATCAGATGTGACCATCTTTCAGCGGAGCTCGACCTATATTATGTCGGTCAAGCATGGTATTCCGGGTGTCTTTGGAAGTTCGTGCATTCTCTATACGCGCCTGGTAATTGAAGTCCTGAATATTGGTGAAACCAGGCCTCTATTACGAAGGCGGACCATCACCAGATGTCGCCGATCGTATCAATGCATCCTTCCCGAACTATATCCAGAAACCTCTCCATCAGCGGATTGTTGCAGACATTGCAGACAAAGATAGGTCCGTGTATGAGTGGCTCCACAGACACCACATCCTCAGGCACCACTTTAGGGAGACCCTAGATGGGCTTCGCCGAGTTGGTTTTAGACTAAACATGGGTATAGATGGTTCAGGATTCATATTACTTGCGTGGAGCAAGGCCAGCGGGTACTATTTCGGTACGATGATTCCGGACTTTCTCTCACAGAACCATAAACGCGAGGCACAGATGTGGGCGCGAGCCAGCTGATAATTGATGGCAAGATCAAACTCAAGAACGATAGCCAGCTAGCTCGCTTTACACAAGATGGCCTGGAGTTCACGGATGAGAGTATACTTGATGCGGATGCCGTGATTTTTGCGACTGGGTAAGATCCTTCACATTCTTTTAGACCCTAGCTCATGGCATTCAGATATGGTGATGCACGGGACCCACTACGCTCCATACTTGGACCAGAAGTTGGCGCGCGTCTGAAGCCAATATGGGGGCTCGACCACGAGGGTGAGATACAAGGTGCATGGCGCGATCTCGGGATCCCACGACTGTGGTGCATGATGGGTAAATCCTACTATGCTACCCATAGAACAACGACTGAAAACAGGTACAGGAAACTTTGCTTTGTGCCGATTCCATTCAAAGCATATTGCCTTGCGTTCGTCCTTCCAAATCTCACACTCCCTTGTTGCGTTTTGCTGATAATGTGATATGTATAAAGAAATCAAAGCGATAGAAGAAGGCTTATTTGATGAAAAAAGGTATAGCTTGGAGACGTCCTTAGAGTAATCGAGATCAGCTATCACATCGCGTGTATTTATGTCATGTGGACATCATCACATTGTGCACCCTAGAGGGTGAGGGCACAGAGGTGCGTGAACGGAAACAGAACAAGAATGAGATACGCCTCGGAGAATAGCCTGAGGGCAAATGACAACAAGACCCGAAAAGACTCGAAGAATGGACGAATGAAGGCACGCCCGAAATGGAAAGTCCGCGGAGCCTCGGGCCGGCAATAATATCAAGGGGACCACCTGGCGCGTCCCTTATTACCAACCAGTCACCTCTCATCCGTTCGCGATAATTCCTGGGCGATCACCCTTGTAGTACCCATTTAGCGAGTTCTCTGATCGTTGGCATGGAATCGTGGATTTTTTGCCGTCATTTTTATGCCTGGAATTCTATTGGCTGCCAGCGCAGTTTGTTAACGTGATCTCGACCGCGCTCACACTCTCGAAGTCGACTTCTCGCTTTACGCCATACGAGACGGGTCAGAATTCTCGCCCACCGCTTTTCCGATCTTCCTTGACACTCTGGGATTTTTCTTCCTTCATCCGCAAAGCAGATGTTTGAGGCCATGTAGGACCACGTGAGATCTATCCTCACGTGTTTTGTTTTACGGATGAAGATGACTTATCGTCAAAGGCGCAGGTATGTTATTGAGAATTCTTGGCCGTTTTTCATGCCTACTAGCATGATTTGGCTGCTCCGAACACAAGTAGGCATCGACACAGTATAGAGAAAATCCGGCTATATGCGTGTGCAACCGTTTTGTGATACAGGGAACAGCTTGGCAGCAGAATCTTCGTCATGTTTCATACCATACCGGCGTAGAGGCACTGAAAGTTTCAGTTAGCAAGAACTGGGATAACCCAGTGGCTGATGGCACATCTACATACATCCGCATTGGATAACTATACTAGTCGACAACCTCGTCGATTTCTGCTTGCAATTCCGGCTCAAAACGTAGTCCTAGGTGAAGCGAGATGTTGTAAATCCTAACGCCGATCCTCTGGCCCATTGGTGAGCTTCAGGATACCATTTTGCGACTCTCTCGGTCTGTTCTTATTTGTGTGTCCAGGGTGTACATTCGAAACGCCTATACTGGGTCATCACTTCAAATCTCCTATTCTCTACAACTCCCGATGTCATCATCATCGTCGTCATCATCCCTAAGCACCTCATACCACCCTTTTTTCTCCACACGGTGAGGCCCCTCATCAAAAAGGAGCCTTCTGATAGCAACAGTGTTTGGCTTGATGTTGCCACATCCGGGTGCGAAAGTCCCCCTCATCGTGGACTCGTCACTCTTCCATATGGCGCTGTATGCGACCTGCTGCCGATTCTGTGAAGATGTTCACAGTCAACTCACTAATTGCCATGTTGACGAGCATCGTTACCTCAATCTCTTCGAGGAACCCATCCCCGACCACTGTGACGAGGCGCCAGATCCCATTTCCACCAAGCGCCCATGCGACATCCCCATCCTATGATTCGAGAAAGTGAATACCCACACCTAAATTCTTGAAAGGCACCCACTTGGAAAACATAATGCCATGGCTGGCTTGCCCAACCTGGCGTGCCACCTGGCCTGACTAGTGGGCCTTCAAGGACGTATGGCAGGGTTGAAGCCTCAATAGAGTCTCTTCGCCAGATTGAAGGAGAGATGTTGGGTGGCATATTCCCACGTTTCCGTTTGAAGAAGGCCCGAATCAATGTGAGAGCGGAAGTCTTGGGCATGAGTGGAGGTCGAGATTTCGTGATGAGGGCGACAGTTTGTGATGTAAAACTATCCAAGAGTTCACTTTAAATGTGAACGGATGTGCCACAAGCACGAGTGGTCTTTCATCCTTTCATCCACAATCCACAGAGCTTTAGTGGATCGACACAATCGCTTGGCTTTGCTCAGCGCGGACAAAGGCGGCGTTCACCGATATCAGGTGATCCAGCCCTTGCCACTTGTGGCTGATGGAAAGATGATCGATGATCTCCCGCGTCGGGACCCGCGATTCTCCGCCGGGTACGACGAACATTCACGTGACCAATCTGACTGATGCGGTCCAAAGCCCATACCAACTTTGGAAGGGCACTTACGCAAATAATCTCGTGGGTCCGTCCTCTAAATGACATGCTCTGATCCCATTGGATCGCTAACCGACTTCTGAGGAGTATAAATGGGTGAGTGGGGTGCAGTGTGGATTGACATCTATCGTGATTGTTGCACGACAATTTTATCTCCTTCAACAAGACATGAACTCTACTTCTGACATCAACTTTGCCGCCTTGCCCACTTTAGAGAGGCTGGGAGCCTCTGTTCCCCCAAATCTCGATGTTGTTTCCGTGGCCCAGAAATGGTTCCAAACATTCGCTAACTTTATTCAGGCGGGCGATGTCAATGGTATCCTCGGTCAACTCGTGGCAGATGCTTTCTGGCGGGACATCCTCTCACTCACATGGGACTTCCGCACCTTCTACGGCAGCGATCGCATCCACCAATTTCTTCTTGACCGTCTAGCATCGACCAAGCTCTCGACACTCCATCTCGATACCACTACCGCGGCTGTTCAGCAGCCCTATCCAGACATAGTGTGGATTCAAGCATTCTTCACATTTTCCACGGCGGTCGGTACGGGTTCTGGTGTCTTGCGCCTCGTTCCAACGCCTAGTGGAGAATGGAAGGCTCACGCGATCTTCACGAATCTCGAGAGTCTACACGGCTGCCCGGAGCTTATCGGCCCGTTACGAGAACAAGAACCAAAGCATGGCACGTGGCCAGAACAGCGGCGACAAGAGCACGAATGCGAGGGCCCAGATCAGAAGCCGGTCGCGCTTATTGTTGGCGGAGGCCAGTCTGGGCTCGAACTCGCTGCTCGACTCAAGTACCTCGGCGTCAAGACGCTCGTCGTTGAGCGAGAGGCTCGCATCGGCGATCTCTGGCGAAAACGATATGAAGCGCTCTGCCTGCATGACACAGTGTGTACGTCCCATAGCAGCGCCCCATTGCATATCTTCCCCTGAATAAGTTGTGATTATCATAGGGTATGATCACATGCCGTACATACCGTAAGTACCGGCTCTGTCGTTTCCGAGACATTGTCCTGCACATTAAGTGTCGGAATCTCTTGCACGTTGCAGCTTTCCGCCAACCTGGCCAGTCTTTTCTCCTGCACCGAAAGTGAATATGTTGCCTTTCCCATAGAATGTGTATTGACATCACGCGCGTGCAGCTTGCAGACTGGTTTGAGAGTTATGCGCACAGCCTTGAATTGGATGTGTGGACATCCTCTACTGTCACGCGGGCTTCGCAGGACCCCGAAACGAAGAAGTGGACAGTGGAGATTGAACGCAGTGGCTTGGGGTCACGCACACTCGTAGTTAATCACCTTGTATTTGCTGTGGGCTTTGGCGGTGGGACTCATAAGATGCCCCAACTTCCCGGCGCGGTGTGTGTTCCTGAATTCATTCTAATCATCTGTCTTACTTTGAGGGTCCAGGAGGAATTCAAAGGCACCATCGTGCATTCTGGTCATTACACAAAGGCCAAAGATTATGAAGGAAAGAAGGTAATCGTGGTAGGGGCTTGTACTTCTGGTATTTTCATATCAGTTTGTGCAGCGTATACTTTCATCTCAACAAAATGAATGATAGGCCACGACATAGCAAAGGACCTCCACGACCATGGTGTCGGTGTGTTCCTGGTCCCTTTTTCTTAAAGTTACCCTGGTGACCCAGCGTTTATCAGATGTGACAATGTTTCAGCGGAGCTCGACATATATCATGTCGGTCAAGCACGGTATTCCGGCTCTACTCGGAAGTTCGCGCAGTTTTTACACGATATGCTCTCCTGGCAACTGAATATTGGTGGAAACAGGCCTCTACCACGAAGGTGGACCATCACCCGATGTCGCCGATCGTATCAACGCATCCTTTCCGAATTACCTTCAGAAGCCTCTTCATCAACGAATTGCCGCTGACATTGCAGACAAAGACAGGTCCGTGGATGAGTAGCTCCATTTATTCCACTTCTTGGACGACATTTTCAGGGAGACTTTGGAAGGGCTTCGCCGAGTTGGTTTTCGACTCAACACGGGTATAGATGGGTCGGGATGCATTTTACTGGTGTGGACCAAGGCCAGCGGGTACTACTTTGGTGCGAGAATCGCGGACTGCTTTTCTCACAGAACCATAAATGCGAAGCACAGATGTGGGCGCGAGCCAGCTGATAATTGATGGCAAGATCAAACTCAAGAACGATAGCCAGCTAGCTCGCTTTACGCAAGATGGCTTGGAGTTCACGGATAGGAGTATACTTGATGCGGATGCCGTGATTCTTGCGACTGGGTAAGATCTTTCACATCCTTTTTTGACCCCTAGCTCATGGCGTTCAGATATGGTGATGCACAGGATTCGCTGCGTTCCGTACTCGGACCAGAAGTTGGCGCGCGTCTGAAGCCAATATGGGGGCTCGACCCCGAAGGCGAGATACAAGGTGTATGGCGCGATCTCGGGATCCCACGAGCGTGGTGCATGATGGGTAAATCCACCCATGCTAGTATAGGATAACGACTGAAACAGGTACAGGGAATTTTGCTTTGTGTCGGTTCCATTCTAAGCACATTGCGTTGCGTGCGTCCTCCAAACTTCACACTCGCTTGTTTGCGTTTTGCTGATAGTGCAATATGTTTTATAGAAATCAAAGCGATCGAAGAAGGCTTATTTGATGAGAAAAGATATTCCTTGGAGACGACCTTAGAATGACCGAGCTCAGTTATCACGTCCAAATATTTTTTGTCATTGTGCGCCTAATCTCAACCCGCGGACATTGAGCGGCGGTTAGGACCCAAGTTGGATCCTATGATTTAAAGTCTTTTTCACTGCCCCGCAAATTACAACTTCCTTTTATTTCGGGCGCAATAGACCGTGACAAATGCGCTTGTATCCTGCAGTTACCTCCCGGTACTGTAATGATGAAGTTAACCGAAGGGGTATGGTGCTGACAACGACCTCAGAAGCTCGGGGAATCTCAAAGAGTCTACTAACACGGGCCCAAACCCAGAGATCCGTATCCTCGCCATCACGAGGACGTCATGATAAATTACATCCAGATTGAAGGCCGCAAACTGCACTCCTTTACAGCAACAGATCCTGTGGGCGCGATCCTGGATCCCGTCCTTAGGCCAGCTTTCATAAATGTACTCACCTCAATGCACACCAGACAGTACGTACCAGTGAGCCTCAGTCCCTGTGCCAGCAGCCCTGCATTTGTGCGCAACTTGATTCCGTCTACACGTACGGCAGGATTGAGTGAGATTGACACCTGCCAATCTGCGGCCCGAACGGTGTGACCTGCACAGCTAAGATCCCTTGACAGTCGGATGTCCTCTTGACAAAAATAGATGCTCATACCGCAATTTCGAATTCGATTCCTCTGATCTGGGTGAGATTAACGCGCCAACAACCACGTTTCGGCGGCTCGATAACAACCCCGCGCCCAAAAGTCCCGCGACATTTAAGGTTTCACTTCTGCCGTCGATGCCGTGGTACGCGAGATGTTAATATGCAGTAAGCTCTGAGCTCTGAGCATCTGACCTCTGCGTGCATAGGTGCAAGATCATTGGTCAAACGTCAACAAGGCTGGCCTCCACCCACCCCCACTCCTCATCCCACCCTTCCATGCGATCACCCCACTGCTATCAACTGTCTCGTGCTTACTGGCTTGTTCAAGTTGGGCTGAATTAACTCATTGAAGATGTTTGGGCTTAGTCAGTCCCTGAATCCTCAGGTCCAACACATGGAGGCGCTTATGGACGATCCCTGTGCCCTTCTTGAACGTCTTTTGACAGCAAAGCGTCAGAGCAAAGTTCGAACCAGATCAAGACGGTGCACACTTATAGTCTAGCATCGTCGGGTTCATACAAGCACTCCACCTAATATCCGGATCGACTGAGCACTTATCGCATAGTAGCGTACCATTAAACACAACGAAGGTCTCCTGCTTCCGTTGACTCAGCGCTGGCTCCATCGAGTCGCGAAGCGTGCCGTTAGTGTCACACGTATGTCAAGTGTGCCTTTCGATTATTGATTACATCAACAGTCGTCCAAAATCCACCCGCGTAATGTCCTACCAAAACGTATGTTGCGTGACTTGATAATGATAGCATCATGTACATCCATCATTATCGTTGAGAAATCACCGGCGGCCAACATGATTAACGAACTGTCTCGCACGCACCTGCCTCCCTGAATTGACGCCGTAGCCACAAGGGTGTCTATTCATGACACTTATTCTCGTCACTGTAACCTCAAAAAGTTCAAACAATGTCACTTTTATGGAAATGAAGTAACTCATCGGACTAGAAAGGCACGAACTAACCCTCCAAAGGCAAGACAGTTTACGCCAACCCTGTTTTGACACAGGAACTTGGAGCATGACCCTTGCCACGCGTACTGACATCTAGAAAAGATGGGTAAAAATTTGCCGTATTCCTGTACGTAAAAGTCCAAACTTGATTCTATTGAGGCGTGGGAATTTGTGAGGTCAGAAAGGGCAGCTGAGATGCACGTGAGTCTGATTTTAGCTTTGGGCACATTGGAACCGTGATGCCGGTTCTGGTCATTTGTTCTGTGAACAATACGCAACAACCGATGTCTACTAGCGTTCGGCCCTGAAAACCAAATCAATTCAGTTCTCGACGGTTTTGAGATGATCTCTCGTCCCATCACCAAGTTAATATCGCGAAACCCGTCGGGATTTCAACCAAGTAACACGCGTCCCCAGAATACAAGAATTTTCCATCCAAGGTAACTTGACGCCTCCCGGAAATGAAGCCGCACATGGGACGGTGGGTGTTGTCCGCTAACCTGGAATCGTCGGATCTGGGTCACGATCATCGTTATTTGAAAGTATGAGAGCGCCCGAGCACCTCACAAAGCAATGGGCCTATGAGACGATGTGTACTACGCGTTCCCTATAAGTAGCGTCAGCTGAAGGGTCACTCGCTTCTCGTCCCACCCCCAGCCAACAGTGGTTAAAAAGAGAGCTAACAGCATTTTGACGAAAATAATGGCTATCTCCTTTTCCCTCTCTGAGCTCGTCGCTCTCACTGTCGAGTCGTTCTTCTTTGGTGCGCTTCCCTGCTGATGGGCATCCGAAGTTCCCCACGCTAAATTGAACTTCCAGGTATCTACTTCGTGCTGCTCGGCTCTAATATCAAGCTACTCCTCCATAAGCGCAAGGAGATTTCTAGCGCGGGGACACTGCTTTGGCTCACTGGGATTCTTGGCATTCTCATCACATGGGTAATAGATTGCTGCAACCTCATTCCCGGGTGGGTTTCGCTGACTTTTTTTTCTTTTTGCTTCTCCTTTCGTCAGCATATCCTTACGGATGCGGTTCGGTTGGTTAATGCTTTCAAGGCTGATAAGGTCCCCTCTGGACCGGACCTCTTCTATGCCAATGTTACTTCCTCACTGAGCTTGATCAAGACTTCCCTTTATCTGATCATCACAGTGATCTACGATGCCTTCATCGTGAGTCTCGAGCCCATTTTTTCTCGCTTCTCATCAGCTCACCCGTTGGCAATCATCGCGTCAGCTTCATCGCTGCTGGATCGTCTGGGACCGCAAGACCCTCGTGATCTTACTTCCGTTCCTGGTTTTTCTTGCTGATATTGGTTGGCACACTTTTCTCATCGCATCCGCCAATGAATGTCTCCTGATCCGTTGAGTACCACAGGTACTGGCATCGCATCCGTTCAAGGTCTATCTACCCTCAGCACGGCCGACACCGTCTTCCTTCAGAAGCAAGAGCGGATCACCAAAGCGTTCTTCAGTTCAACCGTTGCCGTCAACGGTCTCTGCACGCGTTCGTTTCTTTCCCAATAACACACTCTCCGTTTCCCTCATCGTTGCTGACATTATCCATTTCCGCCTTGTAGTGTTGATTGCCTACCGTCTCTGGACACGCCAATACACCGTGCACGACTCGCGCAAGGCGTTTGGTTTCACAAAGGAAGCCGCTATCATGGCCGAATCTGGAGCGATCTACTCGACCACTCTCATCATCATCATCGCGACTTATGCGACCAAATCCAACAGCTTTAACGTTTTCCTCGATATGGTGAGCGGAGTGCCTTCCCCCGTTACCTCATCTTTGTTCGCCGACATGGCTGACTGACTGCAAATCACGAACAGGCGTGTCCCATCATTGGCATTGCCGTGAGTGTTCCTTTTGTTAAACGATAACACTTCTCCCCCTAATGTTGTCCTATATATAGTTCTCTCTCATCGTCTTTCGCCTCGGCGCAAATGCAACTGACCCGACGCACATATCCATGAAGGGCATGGAAGAACCTCTCCCTGACGAGCACCGTTCTGCGGTCGGGTCCATGGTAAAGGAGTCCGCTGCTGTCTGAGGATCCTGCGGAGATCACCCAACCGGGGGTGACATTGCTCGAACAAGTTAACGAACAAAGCGTGCCTCGGCGCGCGCATAAGAAGTGCTGTGTATTTATGTCGACGCGATGACATTGCCATGCAAGCGACGACGACGACGACGACGACGACTGGAGAACTTGGATCCACTACTTAATTGTCTAAATAATGTCACTCTGTGCAACACTTTTGTCCTTATGTTGGCCACGACATTTTATCCTCTGAATAGGAAAAAACGATATATTTATAAGAAATAGTTACTGATTCGTACTGCAAAGTTCTGACTTGGCAAGTTGTTCTGCAGCAAGAGTTAGTTAGAATCGGTACGAGTTGCACCAAACGATGGTAGCTTTCCTCTGGAACTAGATTTACGAATACTGCACATCGCGCAATGACACTGAACGGAAGCCTGAAAGCGCACAGGTGACGGGGGGGGAAAGTGACTAGTATTATTTTCCTCTTCTACGGGTAATTTGGATGCCTTTAAATGCATCTCTGACCTCTAATTTCTCTAGTGTAGTTGAGCTCATAGTATGGGTGTTAAGGTAAAGCTCAAACTATTCGAATGTGAGGGCCGTAGTATGACTCTACACCGAGCCCGAGGCGTAAAGATAAGAATG
>WTXI01000462.1:0-23818 GCA_022376515.1 Lactifluus volemus
CTCCGACTCGCGTCCTCTCATCTCCCTACTTCTGTGTACCTGCCTACGCTTGTTGTGACACGTTCGGCTAGGCCACAGACTCGGACCTCTTCCCTGATGTCAGGTTCACTAATTGCAGCAACAAGAATCGCAACTGCAGCCGCCCCAACAACAGAAGTGTCGCCGCGTTTCCTTTAGCAAATGCCAACAGACCCACCACTTGTTGTGTCACCAGTAAGGTGCCGAGCATCTCTAGATCCTGCTAAAGGCACAACACTAATTACCCTTCCCCCAATAGCAAGCATCATATTTCTATCGCCAAACGAGATGACACGGACCCTAGTTCCATGTTGGTGTAGGAAGTAGGAACACCACCTACAACCCAAACTCAAGACAGCCCACACGGGTGCTCGGTTTCGCAATTCGCGTATTCAGGGGAAGCTGGCTATAGCTATGGTGACAATCAGCTGCGGGTGAGTCTTCCGTGTTGCAAATGGTGTATGCGGAGGTTCTGTAGCTCTGCTTTTGGAACTTTTGTGACTCATATGCCCCAAGAGCAGAACTGGCAATTTTGGGATATGCCGCGGGGTGCAAGACGATGTCATGGGCTTGCTTGTGCTCAGTAGCAACGGCAAGGTTAACCCGCACCTCCCACGGATCACGGTGGTCCACAGCAAGATGGGCAGGGTCACCACGCCTCCCATAGGGCATTATCCCCCATATCCACAAAGCCAGTACTACGACACTCGTAAACTCTGTCCCTCAATCATTCGTCAAAGTTCCTGCCTTTCCATTTGGTCCCGGCTCTACACGGTGCTCGCAGGCCCTACCGGACAAGTAGCCACAGTCATATGGCCGGGATGGCCAGCAATACCAACAAGGATGCCCCATTGGGTTACCTCCCCATACGCGTGGTCATTCGCATCGATTGAGCGAGACCCTCAGCGTGGTCGGCGTCTTGTGTCGTGGGAACTACACCAAGCCGTTGTATGCACATCAGCACCAGAACCAACACCAGCCTCGTGAGGGACCAAAGCGTCCCCCGAGATGGCGTTCCCGTACGTTCATAAGTGGGTGTCGTTGGGACACGGGCTCGCGGGGAAACCCCGGCCCTAGTCAGAGACGCTCTATGGCGGTGGCACAAGGCGGTTCGCCCAAGGCCTAGGCACGCACCCCATGTAGGCGGTCCAGGCAGGGTCGGTAGGCTCAATGTGGGCCGCAGGTCACCTCACTTACCCACAAGCCGCGTTGGAGGGACACGCGGCTTGAATAGCCAAGTTGTGCTTGCGGTCTACCTTTTTGAGTACAGTACCTGTCGTGTTCTTTGTTTCTCGTGTATTTGTTTCACGTTCAGTTGCCATTCGTGCTTGAACGTGCCTGAACTTTCACTCTTTGTCCCATTGACTCTCATAGAAAGAAAAGTCTTCGTACAGCTCGCGGTCTATGTACTCACGTGAGTCGATGATCGATGTCGGCAATCCCCGACGCATAGTACACCAAGCGCACCTCAACCTAGTTTTTGCATTGTGCCACCAACCATTCATTGTGGAATCACGCTGCGTGTCCAGGGATTTAACTTCGACTAGGCGTGGTTCAAACATTAAATGTCCCTGTTTACAATGTTACAGTTTATCCAAGGTTCGAATTAGCGCTCAGAACGCCTTTTGACGTTGCCATTAATTTCGGTTCATGGACAATGAATGCTATATTCTTTAATTCAACGCTAACCAGTCGTTCTGTATATTTGCTTGTCATCGGGAATTCTCAAGACGTGCTTTTAGTCTCTCCTGGCGCTATGCAGTCAGCTCTGCCTGCAACAGTTCCATGGCTCTTTGCATGTCCGGTGCCGCATCCGTCTCCCCTACCTGGTCGATATTTTCCTGTATTCCCTTCACAATTTCCTGTAGTTGTGAAAGCGATGCGTCTGGTCCGACCCTGCGGAACCCTAAGTGCTGCCCATTGACGCGCGAAGACCTCACGACTTCCGTAGCGATGGGCTGGCGGATACGGGAATAGATGCCAAGCACTTGCATCGCGGTGTCCCGCGTCGCGAGCGGGTGTGAGAGCAACTCGGCAAGAATCCAAGCGTCCTGAAAGGGAAAAAAGGGTTCAACAATCAGAAGCACGAGTTGGGCGGAGACTGACTTCCATGGCTTGCATGGCGCCAGCACCCTGAAAAGGTGTCATGGCGTGGGCCTGGATTCGTTCGGATCCAGTTGTCAATCTTGTCAATCCAAATAGTGGGGGGAAAAACATACAGCATCTCCCAGAATCGCTACTTTACCAAACGCAAAGAACGGCAAGGTCGCCAGGACGTTAACAACCCATCGAGTCATCTTCAAATCGTGCAAGCACTGAAAACCGCGGCCATGAGCATTTTCGCGATGTTATTCCCCAGTGTCCGCCCCGCACCTGTACCAGATCGCCGACTTCTTTGTCCCATCCACAGAACAGATTGGAAACGTATGTGGGATCTGCATCAGTGACCCATGCACCCCCGAAATGAGTTCCCTCCTCATCAGGATGGACCTCGAAGGCCACGAAATTGATGAAACGCCCGCGGGAAATCTGATATGCTATGATGTGCTAAGACGCAAAACCAGGATTCGGTATCACTGGATAACTTCCGGTTGATAGGCTTTACCTTATTCTTGCCTAGGTACTAAATACGGTAAACACGAGCGCCCAGAGGCTCAAAAGGAACCAGATGACCTACATGCACGGGCGATGAGAATACGCTATGTTGAGGGGAAATGTTTGACAGCCTTTCAGCAGGTATGAGCGCCCTGTAGGTGAGGACGCCACTGAAGCGTGGGTCGATAAGGCTACGCAGCTCTGCAGCCTGATTGTCCCAACTTTGCGATTCCACTTCCGCAGCAGCTTCCTGTAACATCCTCTTGCGAACGACGGATTTGATGCCATCCGCCCCAATTAAAATATCGCACGTCGCGGTGGACCCGTCTTGAAACTGCAACTGGATCTGATCGTCGGGTTGCTGGTTGTAACCTTCCAGACGTCTAGATGTGAAAGTGCGGCACCGGGATGGCAACCGGTTCAGCAGAGCAGCATGAAACTCAGCGCGATGAACACCCATAAGCCCGCCTGAAAATTAAAGGAAGGTTTGAAATAGCAGACGAAGACGAAAAGAAACCGTCTAACCTCGTGAGAACGCTGCTCCAATGGGGTAGCCGTCAGGCTGGTCACCCTTGCGATAATGTATACATGTGACTGGGAAGTCTTCAGGGTTGCACTCAAACGCTCTAGAGTCTAACTCACCTCTGTCGTCACTTGGGGTGAAGGTGAGTAGTCGTATAATGTCCTCCTCCAGGCCGAGGTTCTTCAAGACTTGTCTCGTTCGCCACAACAGGCCGATGCCGGCACCCACATCGGTAAATTGGGATGCTGCCTCGTATACGTCGACGCAGATATCAGATGATTTGGACAAGGCAAAAGCAAGGGTCAATCCGCCTATTCCACCGCCGCTATTGAATCGCCTTATTAATAAATACCTCAAGACGGAAGACATTTGAGAAACAGACCAAATCGCAACTCGGAACTTGCTTGGTTGCCCTGACATAATAGACGGAACAGGGGAGGGTTTCTGACACTAGGAAAAGCGAGCATTTATCACCGAGGCAAGTAGCAGAGGAACACGCTGCTGTGCCACATTGCAATCGCGTCACAGCTCCCATGAAGAGCATGAGCGCTGCGGTGTGGAGGATATAGAAAGAAGACACCGGAATGATGGGTTCCGTCAGTCTAGCCTGAGAGCGGAGTGTAAAATACCACAAAAATGGACCCTTCGGCGCCCTATGAGTCGTCGCGAGAGTTGGGCGTCCATGAGAGGATATGGCATATATATGGATGAGGATAAAAGTGCGAGGCGCGTGGACGGACTGCGATAGCGAAGCCGGGATTGAGGCTTGCAATCAAACCACGGGGTCACGCCATGACGGCGACATCCACGGTTTGTATTTGACAGTGTGAGGATAAGGGGGGCGGAAAGCACAACGGAACCTGTTCGTCCGAGTCGAGTCTCGGAACGCCACCGCGATCAATGTGATGCGTTGACGCACGGGACACGAGATCATGACACACATGAGGATAATAGGCATCGGCCAAGTCAGGGGACCTTTACCTGCATCCCTCAACCACATCACATCGGTGCACAACATTGGCTGAATTGGGCTCCATGTTCCGTGCACCTGCCGTGAAAGCACGTCGTGCTTGAACTTAGGAAGTCTTCATGCCCAACGGCAGCTATGAACAGCAATGGCAGCGGGACCTTCGAGGGCGTGGGAGGGGGCCCTAAGATATGCAACAAGTCTCGCTTGGTTTCATTAAACAGACAGACAAGTGCGGCCGTGGTTTGTCATGATATTTATGTCCCGTGACCACGCGGCTATGGGCGTCACTGCCCCTGTGACACTCATCTCATTGAACCACCATGCCTCGCTCCAATGCTGCCAAGCAGTGGATTCCTGATGCCTTTGAGAGAGATATGATTGACTTATTTGCTCAACTTCTTGTTATTTCACAGCGTTCTTCTGACCATCTTCGTTCACTCCCCTTTCCTGATGTAAAGCAATTGTGGGCACACATTCAGGCAGATTTCCAGAATGACCCTGTCAAGTATCCATCTGTAATGGCAGATATGAATGATGTAGAAGGGAGAAACCATTTTCAGAAGAAATGGGAAGCCATTTGTTTCCCTCAGCAGCCACCTTGCAGTCCTGAACAGTGTGTGTCTATTCATACCAGCCACCTTGGCAACATGTTTAATAACATGACATCCAAGGCATATTTCAATTATTTTTGCAGCTCAAGCTGGCTTGCAAAGCCTAATGATGCAGGATCTGGCTGAGCATCCATTCGAGGGAGAAATTAGCTACAGAGCTAACCAGCAAGCGTGAGTTGGATCTATCACTTTTCCTTCCAAAACCACTGTTTGATGCTTGCTTTAGATTCAAAGCACTTGGCTACCAAAAAGCTTATGATGCTGCTGTTCAATCTGACCACAATATGTGTTACAAACCAATTGACCTTCTTGATGAGACAATTCATTGTCAGGATGGGCCATCAGGTCATATCACAGAGTACACTGTGGTTGATTGTGGTACTAGTATGGTCAGTGGTGATTATTTTGTGTTGCAGGATGTGCAGGGTGTGAAGAGGCATGTTTCAGCTGATGAGTTACATGATATGAGGTTTGAGTTGGTCGACTCACAATGAATCATTGTTTTCTGTATGTAGAATCTGCAGACCCTTTAACAAGGCTGCCACTGGCAGGTCACCCCCTTTAACTGCACATCAACCACTGAGTCTGCCAAACCACAACACCTGCCACAATTTGCCATGAGGCCAAACAAGTCAATGTCAGCCTCAGTTGGAGATGTTCCTACCTCAGCACCCATGTCATCATTGAAGTTTGAGAAAATATTGCTTTCACAGTTTCACCCCTTTTCCGAAACCATGATGTGTTAACTTCTACATTATGGCTTTCTCACTTCTTTCAAAACAAAGAAAAAGGGGTGTGGAGCCCTAAGGTGTTTGGATTGATCGTGATTGAAATGGCTTGAAGTTTAAAATAACAAGCGGAGAGAAGACTTGCCTACCTGCCAGTGACGATGATGATGACCAGAGTACAAGCATACAATTTGGTTGGGCAAGACAACAACTGGACAAGGACGCAAAGTTTGAAAAGGAAGATGCATACTATTAAGATACATTTCGATAATAAACTGTAGCCCAATCTGGTCCGTGCACAAACTTGGAAAAGTCAAGCCGGGTCACATGTCCACCTCCGTCTGCAGCCCAAACGGTGTAAGATCTATGGAGACACCCCCGGTGAAGAGCAGGAATCCATAACAGAAGTTCTCCGTCTTCCCCACATATCCAACCATCACTATTAATTATGGATTGGTTCATAAGGTGGCCGTCCTGGCTCGAAATATCTTCTGGTGTGATGTTTTCCACACGTATTACGCCATCGAGCGAGGCCGAGACTGTGTGCTGACCGTCCGGTAAGAATGCAACTGAGAAGACATCAGAGTTGTGTCCGGTAAATGGGCCTGCCACCACTTCTCCAGTTGCGGCATCCCACACACGAATCGTGTGATCGTCCGAAGCCGATGCGATGCGATGCCCATCTGAGGAGAATGCAACAGATTGGACCGATTCGGTGTGTCCAATAAACGGGCCTGCTACGACTTCTCCTGTTGCGACATCCCACACGCGAATTGTGCGATCGGCCGAGGCCGATGCAACGCGCTGCCCATCAGGTGAGAATGCAACAGAGAGAACTGAAAGGCTGTGTCCTGTAAACGGGCCTGCTACGACATCTCCCGTTGTGGCATCCCACACGCGAATCGTGCGATCGACCGAAGCCGATGCGATGCGATGCCCATCCGGGGAGAATACAACAGAGTTGACCGGTTTCCTGTGTCCAATAAATGAGTCTGCTACAACCTCACCCGTTGCAGCATCCCACAAGCGAATCTTGGGATTGTTTTCCCAGTCACTGGCAGATGCGATGCGCCGTCCATCTGGCGAGAATGCAACGGACGTGACCAAAAGCTCGAGTACGATAAATGGGCCCGCTACCACCTCTCCTGTTGTGGCATCCCTCACACAAATCGTCCCGTCGACCGAGGCCGATGCGATGCGATGGCCATCTGGGGAAAATGCAACAGAGCAGACCCAAGCGGTGTGGTCAGTAAATGGGCCCGCTACAACCTCTCCTGTTGCGGCATCCCACACGCAAATCGTATTATAGTCCGAGGCCGATGCAATGCGCTGTCCGTCTGGCGAGAGTGCAACATCCTTGACTGAACCGACGTGTCCAGTAGATGGGCCCATTACGACCTTTCCTGTTACGGCATCCCACAAACGAATCGTGTGATCGAACGAGGACGATGCGACATGCTGCCCGTCCGGAGAGAACGCAACAGACGTGACGAAATGGGTGTGGCCAGTAAATGGTCCCGCCACGACCTCCCCAGTTATGGCATCCCACACGCGAATCGTGTAATCAGATGAACCCGAGGCAATGCGCTGCCCGTTTGGAGAGAATACAACGGAGCGGACCTCATCGGTGTGTCCAGTAAATAGGCCCGCTACAACCGCTCCTGTGGCAACGACCCACACGCGAATTGTGTGGTCATCCGAGGCCGATGCGATGCGATGCCCGTCCGGTGAGAATGCAACAGAGTTGATGAAAGAGGTGTGTCCAGTAAATGGGCCTGCTACGACCTGTCCTGTTCCAATGTCCCATACTTGAATCGTGTCATCCAACAAGGCTGATGCAATGCGCTGCCCGTCTGGTGAGAATGCAACGGGCGCGGACCAGATGATCGACTTAGAGAATTCCGTTACGGGCTTTCCTGTTGCAGCATCCCACACGCGGATCGACCTATCCCAGGAGGAGGATGCGAGGAGCTGCCCGTCTGGCGAGAATGCCACAGAGATAACCCGCTCGGTATGGCCAGTAAATGGGCCCGCTACGACCTCTCCTGTTGCGACATTCCACATACGAATCGTGTGATCCCGTGAGGCCGATGCTATGCGCTGTCCATCTGGCGAGAATGCAACAGACTCGATCCAATCAGTGTGTCCAATAAATGGGCCTGCTACGGACTCTCCTGTTGCAGCATCCCACACGCGAATCGTCTGATCATCCGAGCCCGACGCGATGCGCCGTCCATCCGGCGAGAATGCAACAGAGTTGACCGGAAGGTCATGTGCCCCAATCGTCATTTTCAAACTTGGCCAATGGGACAACTGTCCATATTCCAAGGACAGCGTGCGAGGAAACAGGGGGTGGTAATGATTGAGGATGCGAGAGGAACTTGGTGCGAAAGGGAGCGCAGAAACGTAGATATGTGGAGCGCTTCTTGCCACTGCCATTCCGAAATACCGCACAAACTCGGTCGCATCATGAACCAATGCCAACAAATTCTTGACCTTCGTTTGCGAACTCTATTGTGATTTACACAAAACCTCAGCATGTTTCATATTGAATTAGAGGGTGTACCTACGTCCTGTGGCAACCATTTCAACAGACTTGACAACGCTCGCAAACCAACGGCCACACTACTCTTCAAGCTGAGTACTTCCAGCCAAAACAAAAACTTCGTGTCAAAGACCAATTCAAATTTCGTGAAGAGGTCCTCCTCGAAAGCAAGATGTTCTAAATGATTGGCCCAGAAAACGCAAGCATACGATAGCGCAGGTGAAATATGTTTGGCGATTCGAGAGTCGAGGTCCGGGACATCGCGGTTCGCCAGATAGGATGACTCGAGTTCGCAAATGTTGAATTTGAGATCATTGAGCATTAAACCAAGGCAGGAATGTGCCAATTGTTGATGAGCATGGCCAAGATCCACATAAAACACATTGCTGGTCTTGTTGGTCAGAAAGTCGCGGAATGAGGTATGGAGAGGAATGATGGGACGCGTGTGATCAGACGAAGTTACGTTACTCAGCAAAGAGCCGAGGTGATGGAAGATGTGAAGAACAAGAACCGGATCAGAATCCTCGGGGTCATTAACAGGAGCATGCCGCCGCAAAGCAATCAACGATTCAATCGAGAGGGGCTCGATTGCAGCAAAAAGTTGTCCCATGATCGTCCGAAATAGAGTCTGTGCTTCATCCGACTTGAAGTATTCTTTGAGGACTTCTTCGTACAAGTTATCCAACAGACCTTCTCCATGGCGGCCGCGAGAATGTCCCAACAGGCGCTGTACGCACTTGTTTATGGTAAGGCCGATACTAGCAGGGCTATTTATGAAACCGGAGGCAACGGTTGCCCATTGAAATAAGCCCTCTGCGGCCTTTGCTAGTTCGACACCATAGACTTCGTACACGTCCGGAGGGAGCACCTTCTGAAGATACAGGCCAATATCTTGTTCTGTCTTGGAGGCCAGCTTGGTATCATCCATGTGGAGGGTATGGAAGGATGTCGCGTTGGTAAACGCACGTTCGATACCATCCTCTGGCCTTGCGGTGATGAGTATGCGAAATGATGACGGGAGGTCTACCAGGCGTTGAGAAAGAAATGTGTGTAATCCGACGTTGCCAACTGCATCTCCGCTCTCATCTAACGCGTCGATGACGACCAGGATTGGAGTAGGAAGTGATATGCTCCGGAGCGGTTCAACGAGGAGACGTTCAAAGAGTGTACGATAGTCTCGGCTTCCACGAAGAGACGAATTATCCTTAACGATCCTTCCGAGCTCTCGTTTGAATGCACAGTGACGATCGGAGAGATCGCGCGCAAGTGTCGTGAAGAGCTGGTAAGCATCGGATTTGGATCCCTCCTTGCGTAGGAAGGTGAAGTAAGAGCCGAGACACTTTTCGTCGTAGTGGCGTGCGACTTCATGTGCAATGGATGACTTTCCTGTGCCTGCCTGCCCGAGAAGAACAAGCCCGCATTTAGAATTCGGATTCTCGACCCAATTGAGAATGTGGTCCAAGAAGTCTTTGCGTGTGCCCGGAAGACAGCGTTTTTCATCGCCGAATCGCCAGCCTCCTCTGTGAGGCAATTCTCGGATCTTTGCATCCAATTCTGTGTGATATTTATCAGACGGACGATTCAGAGATCTGTAATTACATAACACACCAGCGTCTAGCACAGCAACCTTGGTGAGGACAGCAACATGGGCAAGGAAATTGTCTCGCAGTCGGAGGAGGTTGGTGCGGTAGTCTTCAATTTTTTCATCAATTCGGCCGACGATATTCTTCAAAGTCCGCTTTCCTGGGGATCACGTTATTATTATGATTAACCAACGAGCGAAATCAAGACGACGTACCCACTTCACAATCTTTCGCATACGATATGATAAATTCGGCACATTCAGAGACACATTCCAGCATCTCATCCAGGATTATTGCCTGCGTAGACCCTGGCTCCATGTTCCTCAAAACTTCTGCCTCCTTTGCAATATCAAAGGCATCTCGTATTGCCTTGAGTAGTGATCGGACGTTGTCGTCGCGTTCAAACTGGTGTAGCAAAGTCTGGTGACGAGGCGAAACGAGGGTGAATGTTCCATACCATACCGCCAGAGAAGGTAAGGAGACGCACCTCAGGGATCATCGAGAGCAGTTCCCAAGCTAACTTTGCATGAGGGAGAATCTCAAGAGCGGAAATTATCTCAGCGAAGAATAGACGAAATCGGCGTTACGCATACTTTTACGACTGGACCGACATGGTCCATCACCTGTTTGATGATGTCAACGGCACGCTTCCACGTTTTTACAGTATCCATAGCATCCTCAGCGGAATCGAGCCTATAGGACATCTCCTTCTGACCGCTCATTACTGGTCCCACGGGAGTTCCACCGCCAATGGGAACGTCACCTGTTCGGGATGAAGGAGATAACGGAGCGTTAACGTCCGCGGATTGCATGATTTCGCTGTTGGATTGGATGATAGGGCATGTAGCACCTCCTTCAGCAGTACGGTCATCAAGGTCGGCCGTTCTAGGGTTCTGGGTGTTGACTGCCACAGCAGCCAGGGAGGAACTCGCATCCGGTGACATGACGATCGTTAAGGCGAGTGTGACCGGCTCCGTTGAATTCATAGTATGTCCGTCAGCACTGCCAAAGATGATATCGATTTCTACGCATATCACGCTCAGTCAAACGCTCCAGTAAGAACTCCGAGTAAGAGACGAACCGCGTCCAGGTTCACAAGCCATCTCCTGCCTCCCAACAAGGATGTCTTTCTGGGTGGTCATTTCCGCATAAAGAGATACTATGATGCGGAAAAGTGGTCGTTCAGCGCTGCAAGTAACTTAGTTGTACATAGGAAAAAGAATATGAGATTTCCCACAATATGTCCATGCTCTCGTCCCATTCCACGCGTTGGGCTACGCTCCGTACGGATCGTGTACGCCATATTCTCTCCCCACAGGTTATAGTAGCATAGAAGCGTCTTTTTTTCCCTAGTAGGGTCTTGAGACGGGGAAGATTGTGCGCTCGAAGGACTGGAAGGGGAGTGAGAATTGGTACTTATCAGAGCTGGGTCGTAAGGATACGTACCAGTGACCTGGAACGCAAGCAAGGTTGATTGCGTTTCGGTGACCTGAGCCCTGCTCATGGCGGCAATTCCAGAGTGTTGAGGTACTTGAGGACTTGGTCTGTAGTAATGGTTAACAGTGGGAGACATCTGACAGGAGTTTGGCATACGACTCGGAGTTGGAGGCCATCTAGATGTGTATGTGTTTGATATGCGAGAGAGTGAAAGATTGAGCCTTGAGGCACGCCAGGCGCAATGAGAACAAACAAACAACAAGCCACCAATAAGTTTACTTAACTTAAATCAATATTTATTATTATTAATTTCTATCTGCCAGGATAAATTTACTGAAATCCAGATGTTGGAGGAGCACGCCTTTGACGTATTACTGTATGGGCGCCAGACGAGTGGAGGCAGAACTTGAAGTGAGGACAATGTGCGTAAAAGTCCCGAGCCCTACCCTCATCTATTGGGATGTAGTGGGGTCAGCACCCCCAGCCATCGCTCCTACATTGTTCGCGTTACACTATGTAACTTATTTTTAGCCTGGTTAATACGCGCAGAAGTCATATTTGAACTTGTTCGCTTTTCCATTGTGCCTGGCGTCAGTTCGGGAGCCAATACGGATGATGTACAATAATACTAGTACAGTAGTAACTTACTGAAGGATACAACGCATGGGGTTGTGAAGTCCATCTCCTCAGGTCTCTCTTTTTTTCAAGTCTCGTTGTATCTGGGGATGCCTTGGGGATGCCTTGTGAGGAACACGGTGACCGTTCGAGGTGCACAGTAATTGGACTTCCGGCGGACCGGAGCGGTGGATTATGAGGGGGCGATGGCATTTCCAGTGCATTTCCGTCTCACACACATTCTACCTTCATGACCCAAACCACGTTGCTTCAATATGAAGCTCCATGTGCGTATCAATATTTCCATCATCAACTGCGCCCGTAGATTATCATCGATCCCAAAGGGCCCGTCTACGCGATTGATTGGTGCAAATCACCAGCACCAGGGCAACAGATGCGTCCCCGTTCCGCGTTCCGTCTCGGGATCGCATCCTTCACGGAGGATTTCCGAAACCGGATCGCCGTCGTAGGTTTGCAGGACGATCGCGTACTGGTGGAAGACGATTACGGCGACTATCCAGACTTTGCGACCCTCGTCGAGGTGAATCATGGATACCCTGCGACGGCACTGCTTTGGCAGCCCAGCACCGCTTCGAGCTTTGCGTGGGCTCAGAAGGCTCCGATGACAGAATTACTAGCAACAACAGGCGATTCATTGCGCATCTTTGAGTATACGAGCGACGCACCGCTCACGTCCTCATCATACGTCGGGCGACAGCCGAGTGGTGGTGGTCACCGTCTCTCTTTAAAGGCAGCTCTATCAGGAGTAAGTACCATCACATCCTCTCTCTTCATAGTGGGGCCTCTCCCAACACGCTAAAACAATCTCCGCAGCAATCCAAGGTACAGGGCCAAAGCGGCGGGGCTCCTCTCACCAACTTTTCGTGGAACGAGAAGATACCGAGCCTCGTCGTCACTTCTTCTATCGACACCACGTGTACGGTGTGGAACTTGGACACGGCCACGGCGGTGACGCAACTGATCGCGCACGACCGTGAGGTGTACGACGTAGCGTGGTTACCCAACTCGACCGACATTTTCGTTTCCGTCGGCGCGGACGGTTCGCTGCGCGCCTTTGATCTGCGGAGCCTCGAACACAGCACGATCTTGTACGAAACCCCTCCCCCTAAAAATCAACCGCCGAGTGGACGTCCGCCTTCGTCGCCGTTACTACGCATCGGGTTCAATCCGAGCGACGCGAACTATATGAGCACTTTCCACCAAGACGGCTCTGACGTTCAGATCCTGGACATGCGTAGCCCCGGTGCGCCCGTGATGGAACTGCGCGCGCACCGAGCGCCCATCAACGCGGCTGGATGGAGCTCGACTGAGGGAGGATTGGTGGCTTCCGCAGGTGCCTTTTGTTTAATCTCCCCCACCGTTTGAGAGAGAGGTTCTTTCCTCACACACACACACATATTCCTTTTTTTTTTTTGCGCAGGGGACGACTGCCAATTACTTCTGTGGGATATTTCACCTCATGCACCGGCTCCAGCGGCATCGCCGCGCAACGCGAGTTCACGATTGAGCTCTCCAAGGCCACCTGATGGAGGGAAGAAGCGGGTGTTGACGGACCCGATCATGGCTTATTCGGGACCAAGCGAGATTACGAATTTGGCTTGGTCACCGCAGATCGCGCCAATGACGATGAACACGGGACACTCGACGCCCGCTGGAGAATGGATCGCCGTCGTGATGGGCAAATCGATCAAGGCGCTCAAGGTATAGGGCGTGCGTGGTGGTTATATATGTGACGTATTAGCTTTTACTTGTTTCTGTCTTTTTTGCGTCGTTCGTCCTGGCGGGGTGTATTTGAAAATAAAAAATACTTTTTTTGCTTTGTTTTTTTTTTACCCCCTCATATGTGGGCTATATGCACCGCGGGCTTCTTGGAATAAGTGGAATCTGTTTCAGTGCCGCTGGGAAATGGGTTGAACCACTTCTCGTGTTTCATCAGAGCTACAGTAACAGAAGCAGCTCGCGATACGCCACTAGTGTATAACCGCCGGAGATAGAACCCCACCGGAGATGCTTATAGTACCGTCATTTCTACTTTGGTCACACTCTACAGGGCACAAGACTCGTCCTCTCTACTACGTTATCATACTAAACCTGAGGAAAAGTGGAGAGCGAAGCTGATACAGAGGGACATGAATCTTGTAACCTGTTCTTCTGGCTTATCGGTGTAGTCGGCGAGGAGATCGGTGATAAAGGAAGATTGAAACATAGGTCATTTCTTCTTCTGATAGAGCCATATGCAACTATCGCTCGGCTCTTGTATATCTGCCATGAGACATCCATCGTCTTCTCTTGGCCGACCTCATCCCCTACTTGCTCCCCCCAGAGGCCATCTCTTCATTGACAATAACACAGTCTAAAAGCTAAAACATGTCCTCTGATGGAGCAGCACCTGTGGGGGATGTCCTCGAGAAGAAGCCCTCAGACTCTACAGTCTCCCTCCCAAAGGAGAACAGTGTTCCCCACGATGATTCAATGACAAAGGTGGTCGACGTTGAACAGGACAGGAATGAACCTTTGTCGTTTACATTCAATCGCCACCCTGGCCTCCTTCGTCGCCTGATCCTCGTCGCTCTTGCCGCCCTCATCTTCGCCTGGTGGATTTCAGCCACTATCCTCCCTGCGACCCGCCATAGATGGATCGTGCAAACCTTCTTTGCTTGGTCGTTCATCGCCATCATCGCTTTTAGATTCATTCCAAACTCGGTCGTCACACGACCCGTCGAATCGTTTTGGGTCCCTTTCGTTCAAAATCCCTTTTTCAACCTCCCGAAAATCGCTCGGTATGCCATGGGCTGGCTTGCACTTCTCGTGATCATCCTGGGCTCCGCGTTCGGGTTTAAACTAGAAAGTGTAATGTAGCCCCTCCTTTTCTCCGCGGCAACATGCCGGTTATAACGCCATTCGCTGGCTGACTGATATCTACTACATTAGGGCACAAATTACGGTGACCGCGCCATTTCCGTATTGGGTCTTTTTGTCTTCCAGTTTGGCTTTTGGGCAACCTCGCAACACCGATCGCACATCCAATGGCGGACCGTCATCGTTGGGTTGTTCATCCAGCAAGTGATAGCCCTCTTCGTGCTCAAGTCCGGCGCCGGCTTCCATCTGTTTCATTGGCTTGCGACTCTTGCATCCGACTTCCTCGCTCAAGGCCTCGCCGGCGCGCTTTTCTTCTTCGATCAGGATACCATTGACAAACACTGGTTCTTCGTCAATGTGGTACGTCATGAGCACACGCTTATATAGTAAAAGGTGGTTTCTCACGTGCGCTCTGCGATAGCTCGCCACCATCATTTTCTTCATTGCTTTTGTCCAAATGTTGTATTATCTCGGTGTGATGCAGTGGGTCGTCAAACATTTCGCTTGGTTCTTTTTCAAGACTATGAACGTGTCCGGCGCCGAGGCAGTAGTCGCGGCTGCATCTCCGTTCATCGGTCAGGGTGAATCGGCTTGTTTGGTAAGACCTTACGTTGACATCATGACCGAGTCGGAAATCCATCTTGTCATGACTTCCGGTAAACTTTTTCATCTTCAGTCTTTCATAATAATGAGTATGGTAATAACCATTCAAAAGGATTCTCTACTATTGCCGGATCCGTCATGAGCGCATACATCACCTTGGGTGTCCCCGCTCAAAACCTTATCACCGCTTCGGTCATGAGCATACCGGCGTCAATCGCTATCAGCAAAGTCCGCCTGCCCGAATTGGACGAACCGGTGACTCGCGGTCGCGTCGTTGTGGATCGCGGCGAGGACGTCACCAAGGATGCTCCCGTAAACGCACTGCACGCCTTTGCCAAGGGTGCTATTTTTGGTCTCGTCGTCGCCGGCCAGATCCTTTGCAACGTTCTTACCATCTTGTCACTCGTCGCGATGATCAACGGTTTGCTCACCTGGATCGGTCGCGGTTTCGGCATTCACCATCTCACGCTGCAACTCGTCTTGCGCTACGTTTTTTACCCCATCACTTTCTTCCTCGGTAACGCACTATCACCCTTAATAGACGCAAAATTTTTTAACCATGCCACCCCCCCCCCCCTTTTTCTTGTTTTTTTTTGGCAGGTGTACCCCGATCGGAGATCTTGCGAGTATCCGAGCTGCTCGCGACCAAGCTCGTCGAGAACGAATTTGCGGCCTATCTCAATTTGCAGGCTTTAATGTCCTCGCAGGACGCCCTATCGAAGCGCGGATACACAATAGCGTCGTATGCGCTATGTGGTTTTGCGAACCTCGGTTCGTTGGGCATACAGATTGGAGTGCTGTCGGCTCTCGCGCCATCGCGCACACGTCTCATTGCTCGCATCGGCGTCAGCGCGATGATATGCGGTTTCATTTCGACGTTACAGGCTGCTGGTATCGCGTGAGTATCGTTTCTCTCAATTCATCTCAGTCAATTTGAAATTTTGCGTTGTTACAGTGGCATGCTCGTATGATCGCGAGTACGGGGTACACGACTTTTTGGGTGAGACGTCCGGAATGTTCCTGTGAGAGGTAATCTCGTCCATGCCTGTCTTTATTTTGGAGGTGTCCGTACAAGCACTGTATTTTGGTAGCAACAAAATCGTACGTGGTGCCAGCTGCACTGGGATACTCCGACCTTTTTTTTGTCTAATAATGTGCGCCGCAGGGCACAGAACTCTAGTGCTATTTTTATGAACTCATTGTCAATTTTTGCAACTCTAACTTGACTGTTTTTTCGACTACTGTACCAAGTCTCAATCGGCAACCGAATTCATATTTTAAAGCGACCCGAGCAAGGAACTATAGGACAACGATTGTGAAAAATTAACAACGAATGTAACTTCCATGGTGATAACTCGCCAATCCGAGCTTTCCTGTCAACCTTGCTTCTTCCTTCCCAGTGCGTTTGAGGTTGTAATGGCGCAGATCTTGCACAAGGTAAAACTTCCCCTCAAATGAACAACACGTGATGTGAAATGCACGTGATGTTGATCAGTATATCGTAATCTCGACCGATCGGCGCTCATTTTCTCGTTCGTGTCTGAGCCGGTAGTGCAGGCATGGTGCACATACCATTAAACAAACACACCCAAAAAGTTAACTGTCACGGTTGCAAGCACGGTTGACACGTGTAATGGTCCAACCTCAGTTACTCCTTGGTTTCTTGTCTGTGGCGTCGATCTGTCAGGGGAAATCTACGTATGCAAGGTAACCCTCTCCTTCCTCTACCCCCGAAAAGCAAAACAATAAATAAATTGCAAATTCTTTTGCTATCCTTCATTTAGAAATGGGCCCATTCCTCGCAACGATGGATGGTCATCCCCTTCAAAAGTTCCGCTCCGTTTCTGCCCTTTTCGTTTTCCGGAAATAAAAATACAGCGTAACTTTCTCGAGGATTCACCGCGGATATGGCTATAGAGCATATCCGAGTCTACGTCTGCTCGCTACTCCATTTCTTCTCTCTTACCCAAAAATGGTGTTCCTTCAACCCCTGTCAATCAATACGGCAAATAAAGGCCAGTCGGCTCCTGTATGATGCTACATCATATCCGTAGGCACGATTATATGAAGGATCGAGAAGGCAACTATTAAAGATTGATGATCCATGATCCATTCGATCAAGGGTATGATGAAGCATGTACTTGGGCTGTGTTATAGTAGGTTTCAAGTTGGCTCCAAGAACGGACGGCTAGAATGGTGGTACTGACGACCGCTTGAACTGGAGGTGGCTACTCAAAAAGACCGTGACCGGTTCCTGGAATGTCCATTCATCTGCAAGGATATGGCTCGTGATTGTCCGACTTCATTCCTTTTTCTATAATCTGATTTGAATGGGGTGTCTCCGAAAGTTTTCGGGTGTAATACATGGTCTGTGCAAGGACAACAGACTATGATAAAAAGGAAAGACTGGCCACCTCACGTACCCCGCCATACTCGTGAGCATGCGTCTCTTGGCACTTCTCCCTGCAATTGGCCTGGTGGGCCAGGCTCTCTCCAGTCCCTTCTCATGCGACCGTGACCCGATGGAAACGACTCTTGCAGAGTTAGACGCGGAAGTCAGGGATTACTTTGGCAAGTTGGGACCTGTCACAAGAAAGACTCTTCTCCATGACACCACTGGCCCAGAAGCCGGTGCAGATGTGAGCCAGGACTCCCGCTGTGTACTCTCGGAACGCTTTGTGAGACTGACCGTTATTCTTGCTGTTCAAAACCCTAGGTTGGCGTGGTTGCTGCCGTCATCCCAGATCCTAACCATCCCGAGTTCTCGGTTTACTGGTTGCGCGACGCCTGCCTCGTCTACCACCCCTGGCTCAACGAGCTCACTGTATTCGCTGATGCGAGCCTGCGATCCCAAATGGATGATGTGGTCCACGCTCTTACAAGGACCCAGCAGGTAGTCAGCCTCGCTGGGAACCTATACACCGGTGGCATTGGAGAGGCTGTGTTCGATGTCAAGCTCAACAAACTTCTTGATCCCAAGGCTCGCATTGGTTCCCCTGCCGCAGGTGTGTGACTTTTAATGTTTTGAGCGTGTCCTTCCTGTTCTGAGTACAGCGACGACAGATGGCCCACCTTTCCGCGTTGATGTCCTGCTCAAGTACGCGGAATGGTTGATCCAACCTGGACAGAAAAACGGCACATGGGTTCAGGACGTTCTGTGGCCCGTAATCAACCTTGATCTGCAATGGATCTCTTCCCACTGGAATGAAAGCTCGTAAGAAAATGATCAGATCGGGTCTCCGTCGTCTGAATTGACTCGGTTTGGCCTTTAGGTGGGATCTTTGGTGGCCACCGGTTTGGGGCGGCTCTTATTGGACCGCGTCCTTGCAGTACCGTGCCCTTCGTGGCGGTGCTCGTTTGGGACGTAACCTCGATCGTGACAATGACGTTGTCGAGTACGACGCGCACGCGTCCATGATCCTCGATTATATGCAGGTGAGCATTGAACTTGGGACATATCGTCGGGGCTCGCCACTTACCAAAGCAAAAAAAAACCGCATCTTTTAAGACGTTCTGGAACGAGAAGGAGGGATTCATGTCGGAGACCACCATCACGGATGTCAAGAAGGGCCGCTCCGGTTACGGTTCCGCACCACTCACTGTCTCTGTTTACAATTTCGACCCGTCGCTCGGCTGCGATGATGCGACGTTCCAGCCATGCTCTCCCCGCGCCCTTTCCAGTTTGAAAGTCGTCGGGGATCGCTTCAAAGAGTTCTTCCCGATCAGCCAAAACTTCACAAAGGAGCAGCCTCCGTACTACGGCTTCTTCACCGAAGATGAATTCATCGGAGGTCACGTAAGTCTTCAGAATTATCTGCAGCGAGCAAGCTCAATAAGTTACCTTCACAGCCCCAATTCTTCGCTTCCTTCAACGCGGCTGAACAATTGTACTACGCGCTCACCACGTGGGATATGATTGGCCACATCGACGTGACGCCTGTATCGCTCAAGTTTTGGCAGCAGTTCGATACCCGTGTCCAAGTCAAGCGCTACGAAAAGGGCACTCGGGGATACAAAGCCCTGATTACTTACACACGCTATTGGGCGAACAAGATAGTGATGCAGCTCGCCAAGGCGACCCCGGAAGATTACGTCCTCGTCGAATGTATCGATAAGGTGACCGGTGGACCGTACGGCCCCCGCGGTATGATTCGTAGCCTTGCGGCAGCTCTCGGCGTCATAAATGCGTGGATTGGACTCAAGCCTCCCAACTGGGGTCACACCCTCCCGGCCCATGCGAATGGGGCCGCATATGAACAGATCCCAGTGCAGCTGCCACAGCGGGTGGCGCAGACGGACAGTTACCATGACCGCCAGTCCCCAGATGTCGGAAACCAGGAATTCTTTGAGCCGGACTCGTTCCGCTACCGCTATTTTGGCTACTGAGTGATTAAGGACTTGTAGCGTAGGGGATGCATTACCCTTGAAGTTGTAGCATGCTTAGTTCGTGATTAAAGCCAGGCACATAACTTTGGCTGTTCTACGTTCATTTTTTCTCAATAAATGAATCTATGAGTATGTTGAATATATTTCGTTCTCTCCATTTTCGGCGCCAGTGTGCACGACCTAAAAGAAATCTATATCTATGGGATGTAAAAAGTAAGGTAACAGATACGACTCGGCCAGTCTGGCTAGTCAAGTCGTGGATGTACGATCGAACCAGCGTAGCAGTAGCACTGCTAACGAGGTTCGCTGCAAACGAAGCGACATCGTCATCAACGTATCAACGCATCAAGTTCTTCTTCAGTTCCACCGGTATAGCTGAACAGGCACTACTGTAGCATTCGATTACTTCGCATTCCGGCTCAAGTCTTGCTCAATCGCCACAAGTCCCACAACCTGAGCATTCAATACCATCTCTTAACATAGCCCTGGTGGATATCATGCGAAAGGAGCTATTCGTCACACCTGCCGATACGATCTCCGAGTTTCCAACAGGTCCTGAGGACAAAGACACCCAGTCGCAATTGAAACCTTGGCGTCCACATTCAATCATTACTGTATTACAAACAGTGCCAAGTAGCGATTATGTCTTCTCAGTTACGTGCATCGTGTTACATTGATGTGAAATCCCTGAGATAGATTGGCACTCGTCAACGAGAAGAACTTGAACGCTTGAATGGCTCAAGAATGGCTTGCCAGCCTGAGTGAAGTAGAACAGTATGAAGTCAGATAGAAAAGATATCAATATACACTCTTTCGATTGTGCTGATTTGAATCTCCTGACAAGCAGGTCTTGGCAGGGTTATGCCAGTGGCATTTGACAGCCCGCTGGCGTAGGTGAACGGAGCTTGAAATGTTTGAAACTCTCCATTGGCGTTCGACACCAGCGCCTGGTTCAGCACCTGATTGTCACATTTCGAATCGAACACTGAACCATGTTATAATTATAATGCTTCCATGGTACGTTACCGTGGCTAGTTTGGAGGGGACCCAGCGACAGCTTCTTTCAATTCGGCGATCCCAAATTTTCCGTGGTATCACCGTCACACCCACTTCGAATCTGCTTTCCATTATAATAATAGCTGGAAAGCCGTTTATGCCCCTTCAAGTTCATGAAAACCCACCCACTGATCCTTCATAAAACTATTTCACCATCACCACATGGCGCACATATCATTCTATCTCGGACTAAACATGATCTGCATGTTTAGATCAGGTGCGACGCAATTATAGTGCATGCCATGTCCAGGAACATTCGAGCAGTTCCACAATTCGGACCTGCCAACGTGATAGTTATCTTGTGGGGAAGCGCAGTAAGTTGAAATTCCTTGCTATTTTTACTAGAGAGCTGATCCGAACAAGCTTGATTCTTGACAGCGGGAGGCACGCTTCCAACGCCCATGTATTTCGGTTCTAATAGCACACTGACAAAACAATAATCGCGTCATTTCTACGCGGGCTTGTGAATCCTCTCACTCGCCCCTTGATTTGTATGCCCAGACTTCTCGGATCAGTTAAGACTCAAGAGGGATAGAATATTCATGTCTGTGAATAAACTGGTTTCTTGAACGTTCCATCCTGCGATTGATACAGGATATTCCGTGCAATTTCCGACAACCTGAGTTGATCGAGATGCATACGCGAGGCTTGCGATAAAAAGGGCAGGACACCCAGGTCCCTCTGTAATCGTGACCATGCGTCTAGCAGCACTTCTCCCTGCTTTAGGACTTGTGGACAGGCGTTAGCCAGCTCGCATGCATGCCAGCTTAGCGACGGTGAGATCCCATCAGACAAGCAAGTCAAGGAATACTTTTCGAAACTTGCACCGATAACAAAGAAAACACTTCTCCACGATACTACCGGCCCAGAAGCCGGCGCTCTTGTGAGTTTCCCCCCTCTGCCTTATTACATGTCAGAGAAATTAAACAAATACTCTTTTCCTTAGCCCGGCGTCGTTGCAGCGGTTATCCCAGACCCCAACCACCCAGAGTTCTCGGTCTACTGGCTGCGCGATGCGTGTCTCGTCTATCATCCCTGGCTGAACGAGCTTACTGTGCAGGGTGATAAAAGCCTTCGCCCCATGGCTGATGACTTGACACACGCACTCATCCGGTCCCAACTAGTAGTCAGCCTCGCCGGAAACGTGCTCACCGGCGGTATCGAGGAAGCTGTTTTTGACGTCCATCTCAATATGATTCAGGACGAGGCCGCCCGGATTGGTTCTCCCGCTGCCGGTGAGTAGCCCAAGTTCCATATGCTGCCTTCGTGAAGACCAATAGCTAAAAATAACGACGATCGCTGAAGACGGACCTCCCTTCCGCGCTGATGTCCTGCTCAAGTATGCGGAATGGCTGATCAAGCCCGAGCAGCACAACGGCACATGGGTCGCAGACGTTCTGTGGCCGAAACTTAATCTCGACCTTCAATGGATTTCGTCGCACTGGAACATTAGCTCGTGAGCAGCTCGAAAGCGGCGTTGCATGATCGTTTCTAATCCGCGCACAGCTATGATCTTTGGTGGCCTCCTGTGTTTGGCGGCTCTTACTGGACCGCTTCTCTGCAGTATCGCGCTCTGCGTGGCGGTGCCCGTCTCGCACGCGCGATCCACCGCGGGTTGGACGTGGTTGAAGAATATGAGACCCGGGCGTCGTTGATTCTCGACTACATGCAAGTAAGTCTCGTCTCATGTTGTTTCACTCGAGATATTACGACGGAGCACAACTGACGCGTGGGTGGCCACCTGCAGACATTCTGGAACGAACACGAAGGATTCATGTCCGAGACCACAATAACGGATGTCAAGTTGGGCCGTTCCGGTTACGGATCTGCCCCTCTCACCGTTTCTGTGTACAACTTTGATCCATCGCTCGGTTGCGACGACGCGACATTCCAGCCGTGCTCACCCCGCGCTCTGTCCAGCTTGAAAGTCGTTGGGGACCACTTCAAGGAATTCTTCCCGATCAGCAGGAACTTCCCGGAAGACCAGCCACCGTTCTATGGCTTCTTCACTGAAGATGAGTTCATCGGAGGCCACGTATGTCCCATAACCTGGCATCCCCTTCCCGTTATCCATGCCTAACAACATTTCTCAGCCACAATTTTTCGCATCCTTCAACTCGGCCGAGCAGCTCTACGATGCGCTTTATACGTGGGACAGGATGGGCTACCTTGAAGTAACGTGTGTCAGCTTGAAGTTCTGGTTGCAATTCGACCGCAACACGAGGATTGGACTATACAAGAAGGGCTCCAAGACGTATAATAAGCTCACCACGGCGGCACATGAATGGGCGAACAAGATCGTGTTGCAGCTCGCGGCGAACACGCCGGAGGATTACGTGCTCGTTGAGTGCATCGAGAAGACCAACGGAGGACCGTATGGCCCACGCGGCATGATCCGTAGTCTGGCCGCCGCGCTCGGCGTGTACGACGCGTACAATGGGCTCGCCCCACCCAACTGGGGCCATCCGATCCCGAAACAGCTCGTAAATATTGAAGATGTGTTTGCGTACTCGGATGAGGTGGTCAATTGGGAGAAGGAGAACTACGACGACGGATATCGTGGTGTTGACCCGGCGTTGTACGCCCATCGGGTTCACTCGAGGGACCGATATGAGGGCACCCGCGCTACCGTTACGGGTTCTGATGAGGGATTTGCTCATGGACCTGGGAAGATTTTCTCAATGCGCTGGCGGACGAGTTCTTTCGATTACGTTCAACTATGATATTTCGTTGTCTTGTCTAGTTGGAAACCGTATGAATACTGATAAAGGTTTGTTGGATCACGTTCAAGCAAGAGGCCGCGCACTTCCACTCGTTAGTGACAGTCATTAATATTTTTGGAGAATAACAAATCAGATAATCCAATAGAAATCGTTACTGAAAATTACTGGCCAGAAATTGCTGCATCTCGACACTCCAAAAGGACTTCTTATCGCAGCCCATCAGCAAATCTGCATCCGCTGACGGTAGTGGCGGCCCGGGCTGCGGGGCTGCGCACTATTTACGCGCCTCGCACGGACCCGCGCTTGCGCTTGCTCCTCTCCGATTACCACCTACATTGTTCACCCTCTGACTTTAGCAAATATACATATACATCTCACCAGGGCCACAAGAGAAGATGCGATTTTGAATCGTCTTCCCCTCCGGCTTACCTGTTACCCTTGTAGGACATCCCGCTCTCCCAGGATTAGTCACCCCTAATAATCACCGTTGTCATTCTGTCTTTTGGGGTCCTAGGTTTTTGCAGGGACGTCAAGAGAATCTCCTG
>WTXI01000463.1:0-23688 GCA_022376515.1 Lactifluus volemus
GTGGACTCGTCATTTTGGAGCCACTTTGATCCCTTTCGTATGGCTGTTCCTCAGTAGGTATATCATTCCATATATGCTCCTGTCTCTGACGTCGGTTATAGTTACCAAAACATCCTCCGCATAATTATCTGGTTGTTCTTCCTAGTCGTGTATTCCCAAGCTGGTATGCCCCTGTTTGGTTCCCGTAAGTTGTCTAAGATATGACCGGTTAGTCCGCGAGCCTTTGGACCGATTGGACCGTTCGCGTCAGCACTTCGACTCATGGGAAGTTGTATTGTATGTCATGGCGTTTGCGTTTGCATGTCAAGGTACGCCAGCCCTCGTCTTCAATAAGGCTGCCTCAAAGTGACGATAACCAGATGTGGTCAATGTTTGTGTTCTTTTACTTCTTCAAAGCCCTGCTATTCACTCGAGGAACAGATGTACAAAATCCTTTCCCTCGCGACCTGGCGAGCCCTCGGGTTTTGGGATGTCGTAGCCTGTATCACTGACATGTTACTGTTGACCACCTTCGTTCTGAGAGTCACCAGTCTTGTTTCATCTGAAGATCAACGAGAAATTCACCGTCTCCATAGTTTTCAGGTTTTGAGCTTCGTTTCCCCTTTCATATGGTGGGTGCTAGACTTGTTGTTTGATGTGCACGTTATCATAAAATCTACTCTAGGATGAGTGCGTCTGTTATCCCCTCTACGGGCACTTCCACATAGAACTGGTATCTTGTAGAACTTTTCACCGTGTTTGATGGCTTCAAGTCCATTGGGACCATGCAAATCTGCGTTGCTCAAATGCTTCGCGAGTCTGGTATATTTTTTGCTGTACGTACAACCCAGACTGTTCTTCCCGAGTCCGTGTTGAGATGCGCTCTAGTTGTTGTCTATCCTCGGAATAGGCTTCCTCCAGGGTCTGTATGCTCTCGACGCAGCGGATGGCCAAGTGACATCTACGTCTGACGTTATTCACGTCATGGTGCAGTCCCTGTTGCAGTGCGTCATTCGAGTCCAAAGAATCCTGACGAGTCGCTCGGCTCAATTGTATGTTAGAGCCCCTGATTATAGCAAGTTTTCTGGAAGGTATATTATTCGTGCATTTGTAATGCGTTACCCTAACTAACGACGTCTCCGAAGCTCTGTTGGCCAATTTCTTTATTATCTCTGGAACGTCGCTACCGTACTTGTTCTTCTCAACATCTTGATCTCACTTTTTGCGTCTGCATATTCTGACGTAAGTTGTGCTTGTCCCCAGGGAGACAGGAAGAGTTTCACTCCATCTGACATGAACAGGTTGTCGAAGATGCAGAGGCAGAGTATCTTGCGTTCTTTGCAAGCAAAACAGTGGCCATGGTCCGCGCGCCGGATACATATGTGTATCCTGCACCGTTCAACCTTGTTGAGATTTTCTTCATCGTACCCCTTGAGTCTGTCTATTCGACGTCCTTCCTATAAGGCTAGCTAACCAAATCTCTGTGTAGATTCTTTTTGAGTCCATCATCTTATGTAAAGGTACTGTCTCCTCGAACATCTATGTTCGTATCTGACCTTAGGTGCAGCTTAACCGGGTTGTCATGACTGTCCTTTTCTTCGTTCCTATGGCGATTGTTGCACTTTATGAGTCAACGCCTTCGAAGAATCGGTGGTTGGACCACTTCATGACTGGGCCCCCGTTGGATGAAATCGATAGCGCTGCTGCACGCGACCCTGAAGTTGATGGAGCAGATGCCGAGAATGGCCTGGTTATAAGCAAAGTCCCCTTCTCTAAGCTTGTGAAGGCATTCCCAAACATGCATGACGTGAGTTCAACTATTCGCACTACTAGATTACTTGCTTGACATGATAGTTTTGCAGTCAAGCGAAGCCAACATTGTGAAAGAAATCCATTTGGCAAAGGCTCATTTGGAGACTTTGATCAAATCTTTGGATGCGAGGAAATCTTAGTTACTTACGAAGCTCTTAACACTTTTACGAATTGTACACCAAATAACTACATGACTGTCTAAGCGGTCTCTTGAAATCAAACATAGTTATTGTGCATCGGCCGCAGATTCGCGGGTAAGTTGCGTGAGAACGCCCATGGCTCGCACGAAGAAAGGTCGGATTTCATTGATTTCCATAGAACATAGGTTCGGTAACTAACAACCACAGTGAGTAGGCATATGAGGACAGGGAGCGCTCACCTTACACTCAATTCACTGTGATCGATCTTCTGAAGACCTTCTCTACTCTTTGCCTGTCTTGCTTCACGGATATCCTTGAGGAGAGACCTTAATTTATCGGAGTTTTGGATGTCATCTGGTGCCCTGTACACACAGGATTCTACAACTGCGTGTATGGCAGTAATCGTGGGGGCTTACACGTCGAGCAGCAGCTTTGATATTTCAGTGAAGCGAAAAGGGAGCTGGCTAAACTCTGGACGGCTTGTTTCCTGTGCCAATCTATCCTGAAGAAAGTCTGTACTGGCGCGTCGGCAGTTGATCAAACGGGGGTTGCAATCCCAGCGCACCGACGCTCAGCCAGTCTGGTGGGACGATGTGACACTTCTTTTTCAACTTGAGATTTATGGCCATCCATAACGGTATTTTTGCTTTATTCGGTGGACGTAAGGGGCCGTATGCTCCCTGATAACCTTGTTCAGATCCGGGGACAAGAAATATTGGACAGTGCGTGACCATACAGAAATGAAGGCCGTGCGTTCCATGGAAATGAGTGGTATTATCTCTACGAGCTCTTCGGATGCAATTAGCTCAAGCTCTGGTGGTGTGATTGAGTTTCGTAAAGAAACTGGTAGCGCCATGGTTTTTCTTGAGAGCAGTAGATACTAAGATTCGATCATGTGATGCGACGCGTTGGTGTTTGTTTGGTTCAAGTTGGTCCGACGCGTCAAAGTTTGCATAGACTGTTAAGTTACTAAATATATGCTGCAATCAGTAGTTTCTACCATCACCATTTACCTCTCTTGTTTACCCACTCAGTGTCTTGCTGCTCTTCTGCTGTCCGCATTTACCTCCGTGGTTGTATTCTCTATGCTAGGCACACGCACAAAGCAAGTCTCCTCATACGGGCGTAGAAATCGGCGCATCATCAATAACAGGCACGACCTCTTTGATGCTGAGCATATCAAGGATTCAGAAACCAGAGAGTGCACTGGCAATGGTCATGCTCCTCTCTTCCCCAATACACCAACATGCGGGCCGCCGAGCGGTGCTGGCAAAAGGCTCAAGATCACCTCTGCGACTCCCTCGACCATTTCCTCACCCAGACCCTCGCACAATCGCAACAAGAAAAGACGTGAGAACAATCAAGCCCGTTCGTCTCTCAAACATATTCACTCTCCGAGCTCTAGTCGCAATCCTCTCAATTCCCACTCCGTTAACATTTCCCGACATTCGACCCTCAGCGGCCCCAAGAAAAAGGCGAAACTCCTAACGTCAAAGGACACTGGGATGTCACTCGCCCCCCAGTCCCCAATCGTCAATGTGGACATATTTGTGTTAGATGAGAACGGCAGAAGGGTTAGCCAAGAAAGGAGGACCTCTAACCCGAACGTACAAGTGAATCAGCATTCCACGATTGCCAATGTGATTGTGGTCTCTGATAATGACGACGATGGCAACTCTGTCTCACCAACACCATTCTCGCGACGAGCCAAGCGATGGCCAAGGGTCGTGGCTTCGTCAGACGAAGAGAATATGGCAGACTCCCCAATCCGTCCTGTCTCTTCTTTGATTTCACCCAGGCTTGGTCCCAATCGAAATGACCCAGCGGAGAAATCAGTATCTACTGATCTCTTGGCACCGTCTTCCTCTAGTCATTCTTCTCCGAAACGCACAATGCTTCCTAAGTCTCAATTCTGGGTGGAAATTACCACCCCCCGCCGCCCACTGTCGTCACGGAACCAACCTCAAGAACATAAACTTGATCATTACTCCCCTCTCCGACTTCCTTCAAGTAAAGCTCGCCAGCTTACACCTATTCGCCGTAAAGGACATGTCTTCCGCCATCTGCCCCCGTCCCCATCGACTCCTTCTGACTTGGATATCTCCAACGACCTCGCCCATCTGGCGCTTTCGCCTACCCCCTTGGATGATCATACCCTCCCCGACCAACCACTTAATCTTATTCCCCTGTTATCCGAGTGCGGACAAACTGCTCCCGTAGAATTCTCCGCTTTCATCGAGGCATTTCCTGTAGATCCGGTTGTCCGATCATCGTGTTCTGGGAAGGCTGCCTTCCAGAAAATTGGCGAGGCGTCGTACTCAGAGGTATTCGGCATTGGTGACGTCGTCCTCAAAATCGTTCCTATTCGCAACGAGGAATGCCCGGATAATATTGAGGCGGAAACCCCTGCCCCTAGCGATGCTAAGGATGTACTCAATGAAATTGTCGTCACATACACATTGGGCGAGATGTGTGACGGGTTCGTCAACCTTTTGAAGACCTATGTTGTCCGTGGAAAATATCCTTCTGTATTACTTGACCTATGGGATGAATACAACCGGACGAAAGGTTCAGAAAATGTTCGACCAGGTGTGGCCCTCCCTCATATCGACGCAGCACGTTTAGTCTAAACTTGCCCAGACATGTTGGGTGTATCACAGGTGTACGCTATAATCGTGTTACCCAATGGCGGCCCAGATTTGGAGGCATACACTTTCAGAGAGCCAACCAAGACTGGCTGGAGGCAGGCTTGCAGCCTCTTCTGGCAGATTGCCCGCGCCCTTGCAACGGCAGAAGATCTGGTGTCATTTGAGGTGCGCCGCTTCATTCGTCATCTTTTTCCTAAGACGCTGAACAATCTTCATCAATAGCACAGGGATCTTCATTGGGGACAGATCCTCGTTAAAAATATCCCCTCAAAAGTACCTTCACGTGGGCGTTTATTAGATGCCGACGTATGGCTTCCCATGGATCATCCGGTTCATGGCGTAAAGGCCACCGTCATTGACCTTGGACTTGCACGGATGGACGCGCGTGCGGATGATGGATCGACCGAGATTCGCTGGACACCTTTCGAGGAAGAGATCTTTGAAGGAGAGGGTTAGTGCATTGCTTTCGGCCCTCAGCCCTCTGCTCACATGTAGCCCAGGAGACTATCAGTTTGATATATACCGCCTTATGCGTAAGCATAATGGTGGTTGCTGGGCTGATTTTCGCCCCCTCAGTAATGTGATGGTGTGTCCCTGTTCCTCTTATGTGAAATACTCCCGCAAGCCTAATCAACCTACAGTGGTTACACTACCTACTCACCAAATTACTCAAGTCGAAGAACTTACGCCCACCAAGAAAAGCCACTGTTGCGACTGCGAGTCCAAATTTCACGGAACGACAGTGCTATGAGTGCCTCCTCAAGATGGAGAGTCTGCTGGCGCAGAGTGTACTGGAAGTGCAGGCACACAAGCCCATAGTGACCAAGCACAGCCGACGCAAAGTAGTCACACCGACGAAAACGGCCGTAGTGTCCACAACAGCGCCGCAGTGCGCTGGTGATGTGCTCAGTTTTGGGCTGATGATGGGTTGGGTATGATCTAAACGCTGGATGATAACTTGGCTTTGTTGTATGTATCACTCGGTGTATCGTTCTGTGATTTCGTTGGTTCTTGGATGGTGAAATTTGATGGGGGTTAGAAATGAGATGAAACTGTTCGTAAGATTCAGATCATTGGGTCGAGGTGGCATCCTCTACGCTGCTGCTGCCCGGTGCAGCCGCGCTGGGGCGGCAGCCTTGTTGCGAGGTGTCGCCTGGTAATGAGAATCGCAAGGTGGTATAGTAAAACCAGTCGGGCGACCCGGATCGCCCCCAACAGGGAGCGATCCTTGAAGTCGGGTTGCCCTTACGGATGCCGCTGAAGCTGGCTTCCTGCCCTCGGGCTTCTGCTCAGGGCGAGGGCGAAGTGAACACGTCCCTGGTGTCGGAGGAGACATCACCTACTACGCGGAAGACGAAACCAGTTGAATTCGGTGAGATGAGGCGAAGGGAATTCACGATACGGTACTACGGGGTGTTTGGCTATTCGTAAGTCGTAACAATGTCCGTTAAACAAATCAACACCGTGCCCTACTGTCGAAAGAAAAATGTAACCATAAAGAACATCTATAAACATCGTTAAGATTCGTCAAAGATAAAGATATTTTCTATGGCATGAAACCAAAAACGCCATTGCTGAGAGGAGTGGCAAACAATGAACCTTGAGACATTCAAGTTCCACTCCAGTTACCGGCTGACCTTACAATGGCGTAGTAGTACTATTAGGTTGGGTAGCGGGTGCTGCGCTGGCTAAAGCGGCGGAGGCGACCAATTGTTGTCCAATATTCTCCGCTGCTGCCTGGAAGTTCGCGAACGATTTCTTGCCGTTGACCTGAGCATTGACGGCGAACACCATTCCTTTGCCACAGTGACTCGCAGGGGTGTTCGCGTTCTGCCGACAATAAAACCACATAGGTTTCGACTAGGATGAAACGGATAAGATTAGTCATGAAGAATCTGAAAGCAAAAGTGGATTCGTACGTCTTTCACAGGGACAGAAAACGTCGGGGGAGTCTGGGATACGCTAGCTACGGGGTGGCTATGGGTGGCGCGTCAATATACGACGAGATGCGAGAAGGTCTGGGAACGTACAAGTCAGAATCAAGTCCATTGTTCAAGCGCGTGCATGGATTCTCGAATGAGGATTGGGTCACGGAGTGGTTCTTGGGATCGAAAATGAACATGACCGCGTCTCCTGGTCGGGCGGTCTGAAAAAGAAACTGTCAGAGCGACGGTAGGTGCGAGAGCAGACGTTTGCTGACAATGCTATTAGGGGTGAAGATGGTTTCACCAGTGGCGCTGCCAACGACAACTTGGAATACTTGGCTATTCTGAGTGGGGAGAGCCGAAACGGCAATGTTTGAGGAGAAGAGAGCCACGACGGTCACGGTGCTGAGCAAGATCAAAGTGCGGAAAAACATATTTGCACGAGATACAAGACCGGTTCAGCTGGACTTTGGAATAGTAGAGGGGACTCTTACAGCTAGCATCTGTCTACCAGGGGTATTTATAGCAAGAACAGGGGGGGGGCTTAGAGGAATGGTGACGCATCTACTATGTCCAGTTAGTCTGCAAGTCACTGGTTGCATCCGAAGGGCCCAGGAATTTCTGCGATGATTGACGAACGATGGTTGACGAACGATGATTGACGATCACAAATTACATAGAGACGCCTCGCGGATCACACAGAGACAAAGCAAGGGACGACTCGGTTGTGCAAGCCATCATGACGGCATCGCGACTCGAACGGTCGCGGCTAAGCTCCTACAGTCGACTCCCTGTAGCCCATAGTAGTGATCGATGGACACCTGGGAATAAGGGACTTTTCTGACGTTGGTGGACAAAACATTTGTGGGGTTTGAGAAAGTTGGCTAATGGGAGCTATGCTTATGAGGTTGACTGTAGTAAATGTTTTTGTAACCCAGTTACTGCACTTTATACACTTGTCCTCGAAACACTTTTTAATGATTCTCTCCATCATTTGTAGTCTAAATTTCTCCATCTGATTTGCATTTATGAGTATTATGCCACTGCTACATAGTCTGTAAATTACAGAGCAAGAGTGACGAAACATGATCACTGCAGAACTTGGCAGCAAGAAGCGGAAAGCGGCTGAACATGCTGACAACACAGCTATCGATATAAAGAAAAACAGCAGGGACAAAGAGGATGGTATAAATTACCTGTAATAGAAACCATCAGTTTCAGATGATACATCCCGAAAGAAGCGCTCACCCTAATAATGAATCCCTAGAGGCAGGTATCACGACAAAAGGGTGAGGTAATGAAAAAGGCTCACAAGATGTCACTCTTCCGCAAGGGTCTTGAGCTCGAAGAAGGCCTTGACGAGCCCGAAGCGGCAGCGTGCATAGCTTGACGCGTCAAAGCTGCTGAAACCCGACTTGGGTACGGCGGCGGCGCTTTGGCTTTTGAAGATGATTTGCGTCTACGGAGTGGAGAAGGTGATTGTGTTGATGCAGGGTCTTGCCTCGGCGAGCCGTGCTTGCGAAGGAAGTATCGTGGGGCAAGAGCAGAAGCAGGACCGTCGCTTGAAATTGGCAGCGGCAAGTCGGACGGACCTAGGCCTGTGGGTAGGACCGGTCGAAGTGCACGATTATAAGGAGATGGGGACGGTGGCGAGGACGCGCGCGTGTTGGGGAGGTGGACTGGAAGCAGCCGCGGTTGCGGAGGACTGGAGGCTGGCTCTGTCGGACGCGGCGAGTCGAGGATAATCAGGATATCGGCGCTGCCCGTTTCGGGGTGGGAGTCGTCGCGGAGTGCCTGGGAAGGCGGGGAAGAAAAACCGAGCTGCGAATAAGTCGTGCCTTCAACTGCGGGTAGCTGAGAAGCGTTGTTATCCAGCTCGGATACGGGGACATCGCTGGTGATGGTTGGCCACGTCAGTGACCCACTTCGGCGTCACCAGAGGCGTATCAGCCAACTGTTCTGTCTCTTGAGATCGACTCCTTCTGACTTGGATATCTCCAACGACCTCGCCCACCTGGCGCTTTCGCCTACCCCCTTGGAGGATCATACCCTCCCGACCAACCACTTAATCTTATTCCCCTGTTATCCGAGTGCGGACAAACTGCTCCCGTAGAATTCTCCGCTTTCATCGAGGCGTTTCCTGTAGATCCGGTTGTCCGATCATCGTGTTCTGGGAAGGCTGCCTTCCAGAAAATTGGTGAGGCGTCGTACTCAGAGGTATTCGGCATTGGTGACGTCGTCCTCAAAATCGTTCCTATTCGCAACGAGGAATGCCCGGATAATATTGAGGCGGACACCCCTGCCCCTAGTGATGCTAAGGATGTACTCAATGAAATTGTCGTCACATACGCTTTGGGCGAGATGTGTGACGGTTTCGTCAACCTTTTGAAGACCTATGTTGTCCGTGGAAAATATCCTTCTGTATTACTTGACCTATGGGATGAATACAACCGGACGAAAGGTTCAGAAAATGTTCGACCAGGTGTGGCCCTCCCTCATATCGACGCAGCACGTTTAGTCTAAACTTGCCAAGACATGTTGGGTGTGTCACAGGTGTACGCTATAATCGTGTTACCCAATGGCGGCCCAGATTTGGAGGCATACACTTTCAGTGAGCCAACCAAGACAGGCTGGAGGCAGGCTTGCAGCCTCTTCTGGCAGATTGCCCGCGCCCTTGCAACGGCAGAAGATCTAGTGTCATTTGAGGTGCGCTTCTCCATTCGTCATCTTTCTCCTAAGACGCTGAACGATCTTCATCAATAGCACAGGGATCTTCATTGGGGACAGATCCTCGTTAAAAATATCCCCTCAAAAGTACCTTCACGTGGGCGTTTATTAGATGCCGACGTATGGCTTCCCATGGATCATCCGGTTCATGGCGTAAAGGCCACTGTCATTGACCTTGGACTTGCGCGGATGATGGATCGACAGAGATTCGCTGGACACCTTTCGAGGAAGAGATCTTTGAAGGAGAGGGTTAGTGCATTGCTTTCGGCCCTCAGCCCTCTGCTCACATGTATCCCAGGAGACTATTTGATATATACCGCCTTATGCGTAAGCATAATGGTGGTTGCTGGGCTGATTTTCGCCCCCTCAGTAATGTGATGGTGTGTCCCTGTTCCTCTTATGAGAAATACTACTGCAAGCCTAATCAACCTACAGTGGTTGGTTACACTACCTACTCACCAAATTACTCAAGTCGAAGAACTTACGCCCACCAAGAAAAGCCACTGTTGCGACTGCGAGTCCAAATTTCACGGAACGACAGTGCTATGAGTGCCTCCTCAAGATGGAGAGTCTGCTGGCGCAGAGTGTGCTGGAAGTGCAGACACACAAACCCATATGACCAAGCACAGCCGACGCAAAGTAGTCACACCGACGAAACCGGCCGTCGTGTCCACAACAGCGCCGCAGTGCGCTGGTGATGTGCTCAGTTTTGGGCTGATGATGGGTTGGGTATGATCTAAATGCTGGATGATAACTTGGCTTTGTTGTGTGTATCACTCGGTGTATCGTTCTGTGATTTCGTTGGTTCTTGGATGGTGAAATTTGATGGGGGTTAGAAATGAGATGAAACTGTTCGTAAGATTTAGATCATTGGGTCGAGATGGCATCCTCTACGCTGCTGCCGCCCGGTGCTGCCGCGCTGAGGCGGCAGCCTTGTTGCGAGGTGCCGCCTGGTAATGAGAATCGCAAGGTGGTATAGTAAAACCAGTCGGGTGACCGATCCTTGAAGTCGGGTTGCCCTTACGGATGCCACTGAAGCTGGCTTCCTGCCCTCGGGCTTCTGCTCAGGGCGAGGGCGAAGTGAACACGTCCCTGGTGTCGGAGGAGACATCACCTACTACGCGGAAGGCGAAACCAGTTGATTCGATGAGATAAGGTGAAGGGAATTCACGATACGGTACTACGGGGTGTCTGGCTATTCGTAAGTCGTAACAATGTCCATTAAACAAATCAACACCGTGCCCTACATCTATAAACATCGTTAAAATTCGTCAAAGATAAAGAAATTTTCTATGGCATGAAACCAAAAACGCCATTGCTGAGAGGAGTGGCAAACAATGAACCTTGAGACATTCAAGTTCCACTCCAGTTACCGGCTGACCTTACAATGGCGTAGTAGTACTATTAGGTTGAGTAGCGGGTGCTGCGTTGGCTAAAGCGGCGGAGGCGATCAATTGTTGTCTAATATTCTCCGCTGCTGCCTGGAAGTTCGCGAACGATTTCTTGCCGTTGACCTGAGCATTGACGGCGAACACCATTCCTTTGCCACAGTAACTCGTAGGGGTGTTCGCGTTCCGCCGACAATAAAACCAGATTGGTTTCGACTAGGATGAAACGGATAAGATTAGTCATGAAGAATCTGAAAGCAAAAGTGGATTCGTACGTCTTTCACAGGGACAGAAAACGTCGGGGGAGTCTGGGACACACCAGCTACGGGGTAGCTATGGGGGGCGCGTCAATATACGACGAGATGCGAGAAGGTCTGGGAACGTGCAAGTCAGAATCAAATCCATTGTTCAAATGAGTGCATGGATTCTCGAATGAGGATTGGGTCACGGAGTGGTTCTTGGGTTGGACAACGAACTTGACCGTGTCTCCTGGTCGGGCGGTCTGAAAAAGAAACGGTCAGAGCGACGGTAGGTGCGAGAGCAGTGGTCGTTTGCCAACGATGCGATTAGGGGTGAAGATGGTTTCACCAGTGGCGCTGCCAACGACAACTTGGAATACTTGACTATTCTGAGTGGGGAGAGCCGAAACAGCAACATTTGAGGAGAAGAGAGCCACGACGGTGCTGAGCAAGACCAAATTGCGGAAAAACATATTTGCACGAGACACAAGACCGGTTCAGCTGGACTTTGGAATAGTAGAGGGGACTCTTACAGCTAGCATCTATCTACCAGGGGTATTTATAGCAAGAACAGGGGAGCTTAGAGGAATGATGACGCATCCATTATTTCCAGTTAGTCTGCAAAAGTCACTGTTTGCATCCGAAGTGGCCCCCTGAGGAATTTTTGCGATGATTGACGACTCAAAAACTACATAGAAACGCCTCACAGATCACACAGAGACAAAGAAAGGGACAACTCGGTTGTGCAAGTCATCATGGTGGCATCGGCGCGACTCGAACGGTCGCGGCTAAGCTTCCTACAGTCGACTTCCTGTAGCCCATAGTAGTGATCGATGGACACCTGGGAATAAGGACTTTTCTGACGTTGGTAGACAAAACATTTGTGGGGTTTGAGAAACTTGGCTAATGGGAGCTATTCTTATGAGGTTGACTGTAGTAAATGTTTTTGTAACTCAGTTACTGCACTTTATACACTGGTCCTCGAAACACTTTCTAATGATTCTCTCCCTCATTTGTAGCCCAAATTTCTCAATCTGATTTGCATTTATGAGTATTATGCCACTGCTACATAGCCTGTAAATTACAGAGCAAGAGTGACGAACATGATCACTGCAGAACTTGGCAGCAAACAGAAGCGGAAAGCGGCTGAACATGCTGACAACACAGCTATCGATACAAACGAAAAATTTTCGAAAAAAGAAAAACAGCAGGGACAAAGAGGATGGTATAAATTACCTGTAATAGAAACCGTCAGTTTCAGATGATACATCCCGAAAGAAGCGCTCACCCTAATAATGAATCCCTAGAGGCAGGTATCACGACAAAAGGGTGAGGTAATGAAAAAGGCTCACAAGATGTCACTCTTCCGCAAGGGTCTTGAGCTCGAAGAAGGCCTTGACGAGCCCGAAGCGGCAGCGTGCATAGCTTGACGCGTCAAAGTTGCTGAAACCCGACTTGGGTACGGCGGCGGCGCTTTGGCTTTTGAAGATGATTTGCGTCTACGGAGTGGAGAAGGTGATTGTGTTGATGCAGGGTCTTGCCTCGGCGAGCCGTGCTTGCGAAGGAAGTATCGTGGGGCAGGAGCAGAAGCAGGAGCGTCGCTCGAAATTGGCGGCGGCAAGTCGGACGGACCTAGGCCTGTGGGTAGGACCGGTCGAAGTGCACGATTATAAGGAGAGGGGGACGGTGGCGAGGACGCGCGCGCGTTGGGGAGGCGGACTGGAAGCAGCTGCGGTTGCGGAGGACTGGAGGCTGGCTCTGTCGGACGCGGCGAGTCGAGGATATCGGCGCTGCCCGTTTCGGGGTGGGAGTCATCGCCGAGCGCCCGGGAAGGCGGGGAAGAAAAACTGAGCTGCGAATAAGTCGTGTCTTCAACTGCGGGTAGCTGAGAAGTGTTGTTATCCAGCTCGGATACAGGGATGTCGCTGGTGATGGTTGGCCACGTCAGTGACCCACTCGGCGTTACCAGAGGCGTATCAGCCAACTGTTCTGTCTCCTGAGATTCTTCGATCAGGGCATGGCTGATGGTCGGGAACGGGAAGGGTAACGGTGTTGGAGAGAAAGTTGACAACCTATTAGTCGTTGACGTTGTGGGCGTCAGTGCGTGGCGCGCGGTGTTTTGAAAAGCTTGCGAGCTGGAAGCATGCTGTGAGAGGTCAGGGTACTGTACATGGCGAAACAGTTGTTGTCGCTGCCGCTCAGGAATGACGACGGGTTCGGTCGATTTGCGCTCGAGGGGCTTTGATCTGTGAACGTTCCCTTCACTGGTATCTTGATCCTGTTCTAGCGATGACAGTCGAAAGGGCTGTGCAGCACTGCTCTGACTCTGAGAATGGGTATCAACCGTAAAGACGTCGTCGTCTAGTTCTTCGGCCCGACGCTTGATGCGCTTGAGTGGTCTAGCAGTCAGCACAAGTTGACGGACTCGGGGTATTGAAGGAATCAAGGGTAAGTTGCTTTCGTATGCAAAGTCTCTGACTTTGATGCCATGATGAGCCAACGATTCAGAAGAACTTGGAGGTTGTGTTTGTTTTTCCTGTGGTCGTTGCTGTTGAGTTGCAAAGGGGGAAGAAGTTGATGGATCGGGTATTTGAGCGCTTGGGGACTTTTCAAGATAGATTTCTGAGGAAGCACGACATTGAATACGAGATCAGGCCTCGACTTACGATAGGAGATGGTTGAGGAACTTGAACGAGGACGTTGTCCCACACAGAGACAGAAGAACTCATCAGATTCAACGGGACGTTGAGCCCGAGCCGCTCCTTGTTGTCTGAGAGTGGCGTTGTATGCTCATCTGGATCACTTGAAAACACTTTTGACATGGGTACAGCGTGCAGACCTTCAAGTTTGTGTTCACCGTTTGAACCGCCCGACGAGTCAAACTGAATGTGGTGGTGAGGCACGGGCGTCTTGACTTGTACTCAAACTCGTACGCGTTTAACTTGACGGCATATATCCACTCACTCCCACATACCTGCATTTACATTACATCTCCGCATGCTCAGGCGTGCTTGGAAGTCCATCCTTGGCGCTGTAGTCGTCGTTTCCCCGCCAGCATATATCTATTATAGGTATACGGAGAGCAGCAAAACTCCCTCTTTTACCGTCAAAGTGAAAGAGAAAGGACCGGACGGCAAGCCACTCATGGTCAAACGCACATTCTCCTTGCTCTCCAAAGCTGCCGTCGACCAGCAAATTAACAGGTCTGCGACGTTCACCAGTCTCCCTCCCTCTGACGGTGTGGTCTGGAAACACACGACGGCGCAGGTCTCCTCCAATAACCCTATCGAGGATGCGCACGCCGAAGCTATTATCACCACGGAGGCCACGTCTTCTGATCCTGCTCGTAGTTTGCTCTTTTATGCTGTCATGGACGGACACGGTGGGCTCCATACATCCAGGTTACTTTCGGATGTACTCATACCCGCCGTCGGCCTTGAGCTGTCCACGCTTGCTAGCAACAGTCGCACCAACAAATCATCCATACTCGACATCTTCAAAACTTTAATTTTCCCCACCCCCCTCTCACCTGCAGATGCGCCCCAAGACGGACATGTAGAGAGGGTATCGCAAGCCATTCAAAGAGCGTTCGATAGTGTCGACTTTGAGATAGTAAACGGACCTCTTCGCGTGTTCGCGGCTAACGTCGCTAAGCTCGACAAGACCAACATTCCTGATCTCAGTCAACATCCCATGGCGGAAGCGTCCATGCTACCCGCCTTATCAGGTGTGTTTGTATATTACTTTTCAACTCCCCGTCCTCGCTGCTGGTCTTCTGACTATGATCTCAGGAAGCTGCGCACTGATGGCGTTCCTCGATCCATCGAAGCGTGATCTTTACGTAGCCTGTACAGGAGATAGCCGCGCCATCGCTGGGATCTGGGAAGAAACCGACGATGGCACGGGCAAGTGGCGCGTCGAGGTACTGACCGAAGATCAGACCGGGCGCAACGAAAACGAAGCTAAACGGTTGTACCAAATACAGCAATCCTATGCCGTTAGCCAAATTTCTCACCGGCAAATTTTTTATTTCAGCTTACAGTTGGAGCACCCCACCGAAGATGTGATCGCGCGCGGACGCATTCTCGGTGGCCTCGAGCCGTCCCGGGCCTTTGGCGATGCCCGCTACAAATGGCCTCGCGAAGTGCAGGAAACGTTGCGTACCTAATACATCTCAATTTATATCTCATCGACTCTAACATTGTGACTCATCATCTACAGACTACACCAAGCGTTCAATGTGGGCGCTGGCAGGGTTGTTCGTTCCCCGCCAGCCGGATTGAAAACACCTCCGTATGTCATCGCAACCCCGGTCGTCACACATCGGAAACTTTCCCTTCCCAACCCTGGGTCGTCCCAACCTAAATTAAGATTCCTAGTCCTTGCAACTGACGGACTTTGGGATGAACTCTCTTCGGAAGAAGTCGTGGCACTTGTTGGAGGCTACTTCTCCGGTCTCAAAGGCACCGTCTCGAGATCATCTCTGCAAGCATCTGTTCCCACGACCACTGGTTCACCTACCGTGCAAGGTAAAGAACTCACCAAAGGAAGTGCGCAAGAGCACTCGTGGGCATTTGTAGATGATAACGTCAGTGCTCATCTGATTCGAAACGCACTTGGAGGCGGGGACGAGGACAAGCTGAGGAAGACCTTGAGCATACCTGCGCCACACTCTAGACGATGGAGAGATGACATCACAGTAACGGTAATATGGTGGGAGGAATCCCAGGAGAGTCGAGCAAAGGCAAAACTCTAATTATCGCTTATCGCTTTTTAACGTACTTTTATTTTGTTTGACACCAGTTCCACATGATGTCGGGTTGAACGTACAAGGCAAACTGTCCTTGGTCTATGCGATAAAGCGTAGCCCTAAATGATGGGTCTCTTCTTTTTCCCGTAGCGTCCCTGCATGGCGTTCTTGACGCTACTCGTGCGGTTGAATGGGCTGACAAGCCCGAAAACTCTTTGTTTACTAGCCAAGCCATGTGTGTTGAATCGCCGTATCGAAGGGCGTTGTGACGTCTCATCATCGCGGTCTTGTAGTTTTCGCTTGATCCCCTGCGTAGATGGTGAGCTACCGTAGAATTGGCTGGGTGGTATCGAAGGTATGGATGAAATTGTCGTTGATGCAGAAGAGGTGGGAAGGGTTTCCTTTGACGTAGGTGAAGAGATGGGCGCCTCAACTTTCTCGCCTATGTCTTCGGCATCATCATCTTCATCGGCGTATTGCGAGAGACTGAGAAGCGCGCTCGATGGCTTTAGTGGCGTGGGCTTCGACACCGCTTCGATCCTCCTCTTTAGAAGATCAGCTTGTGGGTCGCGTGTTGGTGTCGCCGAGCGCGTGGGCTTCGATACAGGAGGTATGACTGGCTGTTTCTGCTTCTCGTCGGCATTGGGTTCGGTGTCTGAAACCTTCCTTTTCTTGTCCGTGATGCCGTTAAGTGTGACTGGTTGAGACCCAGATGCGACGGCAGCTTGTAATGCCTGCCCACGCTCGCGCATATAGAATAGAATATATGCGCATTTCATACTGGTGGGTGGCCCAGGATGACGCGTCACGGACTCATCATTCATCTCGTACCACTGACCATTGGATGCTTTGACGTGAGCGTAATAGTGCCCAGAATTAGGACCACCTCCAGCATGCGAGATGACTCCGTACAGCGAGTATGTGGGGCCATACTGGCCGTCACTAATTGCATGTTCCAGGGAAAGGCGTTCGTCGTATCGAACGGGGTGTCCAATTTTGCGCCCAAGGGGTGAAAAGCGTTTGAGGTGAATGGTGAGTGCCACAGGTGCGTCATGTATTGTGAATTGCTTTGACGCTACCACACGCCTCTTGCACCTGGAACGAAGTGGGATATTAAGTGGAGGACGCCAGCAAAAACTGGGATGCACTTACTTCTCACACTTGTACTTATCAGTACCTTTCAAGTAATCGACTGCCGTGAATTTGCGCAGTGCATCCCGAAGGGTATCGACACCGTGAATATCTACACTGAGATCGAGTATACTGTCGAAAGTGTCGCTATTGTGGCGACACTCGCTGCAAGTCACCCGAGAGCGTAACTTTCCGCCGAAAATCCTGTGTACCCATGTCGTTTCGGCGACCTTGGGATCGAGTTTTCTGCGGCAACTGTCAGCATACAACGTCATTGTGATCGCCGAAAATGGACTAACGACGAGTACCCTGCGAGGCAGGATTTTTGTAGGGCATCAATGGCATAGCGGAGGAATTCATGGGAATCTTCTTGACGACCACGACGCATATGGCCTGCGATCACTGCAGGATGATTTGAACCCTAATTCGAAAAAAAAAAAAGGCCACAGAATAACGTACACTGAAGCCTGCCAGCAATCTGATGTGGAGTAAAGGCATGCTTTCGGCCATAGGCCTCCTCCATGACGGCTTTCAGAGAACAAACCATGCAAAACCCCGTCTTTACGCGACCTAAAGACTGGTCAAGTCCTGTTATTATAACAACAGACGATAGACGTACAAAGGTGCATCTTGTTATGCGAGAGCAAGACATGTAAAAGAGGTGGGGTATGCAATAAACATTGGAGTGCGCTATTCAAGAAGCAACTATTGCCGGTGTTTATTAGCCCAGAGCCAATGGTTAATCCTTTGGGCCAGGTGGTCTCTATCGAGCTAGCGAACAAAGAGGCGGTATTTTTATTAACATGGGAGGCCCTTGTCGGAGAGCTGGGATCCTGGTGTATCGCTTGGGCAGGTACTTGCTGCTAAGCAGGCTATGAGACAGAGGAGAAAAATAATGTGACAGTTGCGTACCTCCGGCGCAGAAGCAGCCTTTGGTGAGCCATTTACAGGTTCATATCTCCCCTCGGCAATTAGCAAGGTACCAGAAGAGGACCCCTCGACAAACTCCACGGCTGGAGGTAAGAGCTTGTTAAAGCTTTCAATGTCCTTGGCTGGCCTGTATTGTGGTACACTTTCGGGGGATTGATGAGGACCAATAGAGGAGGGATAGAGGGGTAAGGCGAGCATTCTAAGGGGAGAGAGAACCTTTCGAAGAGATGAGAATACGGGTTGAAGTGTCGGGGGTATATTGTAGTACAGTATAAAGTAAGAGAGTAAAAGACACCGGCAATCTCCATTTGTTGATTCACATCAACTGGCGCATACAATCATTGGTTAGTCCGTAACAATACACCTTTTGTACTATGCTACAACAGTCGCTTTTACTCTTTACAACACTATCCAACAAACTGAATCCCACGGTCCTGCCAGACATTCGATGTCCAGTCTTGTCTCGTGAGATAGGGTCTCAGGTGCAAACTGACATCACTCATGAAGTCCATCCCCATCCCTGGCACTAAGACGGGGCTTGGCGCCATGGATGAAGGATAAGGTGAGGAGATCTCCGAGGACGCTCGGGATGGCGTCAGGTAATACCCAGCAGTGCAGTCAGGTGCAATTCGAGGAGACGGGGCCAAGAGCAATGGGGAGCTAGTGGAAAGCGCCGTACCAGACAGCTCAGGCTGCATCATTTGAGGAGTTGCTGCACATGTCATAACAGGGGGTAAGCTGTCAGTGAAGTCAGACAATATGATAGGCTTACAGGGATTCCCCGGGAGCGAAAAGAGCTGGTCCCAACAGTCTGGCAGAACAGGCAAAGAAATCTGATTTTGAGGTGAACCCTGGGGATTGGAGACCCGCTCTTCCTTAACCCTAACGGGTCCTATTGACCGTCGAACCTTTGTAGAGGATTGATCGCGTTTGAGGGGCTCGACACATCTCTCGGGATCCAACCCGTGCTTTCTGAGGTGTGCCTTGAAGGCGGACAGGCGCAATATACTGCAAATCTCGGTATAGGTATCACGTACTTGGAAAGTAAAGTATGAGTTACCTTGATGTACAACCCGAAGCAGGACATTTAAAGGGCTGTCTAGGTTGATGCATCTCCTTGCGATGGCGGGTGCAAGACGAGGGGTCACCGAACGTGGATCGACACCCAGAGACACCACATCTGAACGGCTTTAAACCCGTACTAGACGATTTTTCGTCAGTAAAGGTAACCTTAACAGGTGAAGACTCATACTGGACGTTTCGGTGAGTCTTCAATGCCGTATATTGTGCGAAGCGTTTGCCGCATCCTGCCGTCTCACAGCGAAATGGCCTAAACGGATTCTCAGGAAAGGCCCTTATGCCTCGACACAAGAAAAGCGCTCACTTGATGCCGTCATGCAGACGGGCGTGTCTAATACAGTCGGCCTTCCGCGAAAAGGTCTTATTACATCTTGCGCATACGTTGTCAGGTTTAGACTGGTGGAAAGCTTCAGAACGACTCGCGACGGAGAATTCTGAACTTACGGCGTTCATGATAAAAAAAAAAAAGGTTACAGTACAGTAAGTTATTTTCGTGATGTCGTGATAGATGAAAGGTCGTGAGTGAGAGATGATGAAGCGACGATGTCCAGCACTGTCGACCGATTACGGGTATGAAGGAACGTTGTTTAGGACCAGAAACAACAGAACCGCTGGTGACGAAGGGGATGATAACTATGGCTTGCCACGCGTGCTTGCATGACTTCTCTGGGAGTTCTTATACGCGCAACAAAGCCCGTCGGCTATTGTTCTAAGGTAAACGACAACGTTGCCCTGCCCTGCCCGGAACGGACACAAAAGAGTCGAACAAGAATATGATTGGCCGGTTAGTGAAGTGTGTAGTAGGGCATGTAAGTAAAGCATATTAGAGTGAGACATGTAATCGGAATAACAAAAATGATCCTCTCTCTCAGTCTTGTCTTCCTGCCCGCGTCTTGACAATCCTCAACGGTCAGCTGAGATCAAATTCAAACTGCCGCCCAAACCAGTGCCCTTAGTTACCCCAGTCCCGGTCCGTCGATCCTTCTGGTGATCAATCCTTCATCCAAGGTGCAATACAATCCAAATCTGCCCAAGTGAAAGACGCATATTGGCTTCTCCCAATCCGACAACTAAATCGAGATCTTGTAAAAAGGGGCCATCACCCCACGGCATGCTCGTCTGGGGACTTGTTATCTGGCGCGGTCAGCCTGACAACAACAGGTTTATGGTTAGCTCGGGTAATCCCAGACAGGAATCTGCACACTGACATCAAGCCACCAACCCACTGGTGTCCTTCTTCCTCGAGGTTTCCAGAGACCAACCATCGTTTATCTTCCCCGCCTGGGGTATGGAACGGGTATGCGGCGTGCGAGGGTGCCGGCACTGGGTGGGTGAGGCGTTCGTATGGATATCCGCTTTGGATTTTCCAACGGCTGAGGCAGAGGAGTCCCCGTCATTGTGTTCATCCGAAGCCATTTCAATGCCAGGCGGGTGTAAGAATGCTCGAGCATTATGGTTTATGGTGAATGCACCGCGGGGGTTGTTTGAGTACCCCAAGTGCAAGTATTCTCACGTCAGCTAGCTGAACAACGAGCTAGGGAGTGTTAAGAGGAGATAGAGTATGCCTGTATATGAGCCCATACCCTGATATGGGTTTCCAGATGCGCCAAATTACTTGTAGCCTGTAAAATGACTGTCAAAGGGCGATACACGTATAGGATATTTCATCGCGCACTTCATGTATTGAAGATCGACAGAGGGTTATAGTTTCGAGAGGTTGCCTCTAATTCGTTAGCTGAACCGTTCTTATTCAGCACGATATACCTAGCTGTGACTTGAGCGAAAATGGGGATATTTGACACATACTGCCCTTACTTTGTCCAAGATTCATCGGCTGTGCAAGTAATCATACTGCGGTGCCACACCCTGAACAATAGCCTATGCTCATTGGGTTTAAGTGAGGACAGAAGGGGCTGACCCGCACGCACTTTTTGAAGGTTTCACGCCAGCCCATGTCTCTCTTCCATTTTTGCCACCCAGGTAGAAACCTCCGTTTAAAACACTCACACCAATCCGGCTCCTTCATATTCGGGAGCGTGGCGTCGAAGAGTAAGAAGCGAGGTTGAGCTAAGCTCAAGACGTCGATCCAATTCTGCCTTGGAACCGTCGTGCGCACACTCAGGTGCTTTAAGCAGTCTTCGTATACCCCGCTGCGAATGTTACGTTGAATTGGTGCTCTCCATGGATTCAGTGAACGATCGGAGGCGATGCTGTGTAGGCGACGCGAGAGGTAAGAGACAACGATAAGGGAAGCAAGATCCAGTTCTTCCAAGATGGCAGTTACGAGTTCTACCGGGAGGGATTCGAGGGTGATGGGCATGACTACTGCTGCGGATGGGTGTAACGGGCAACGAGGACATGTGTAAGTGGTTTTGGGTTATGTCGTTATACATGATAAGATTAGATAACCCGCAACTACATCTATGCTATGCAAACCAGAGCAAATGCGACTGCACCAGCCGAGTTAGACAGCAAACCAAGGTCATACCCTTCCAGCGGGGCGTATCTTGTGATCTTCCTTGAATTTCTCAAACTCCCCTTCCTTGGTCTTGTATTGATCTGTAAGGCTAGCGATGACTTTGCGAATCTGACGAACGAACGGTTTATGACGGGCAGCAGACATATGGTCAAAGACGCACACCGTCACGGTTCGTCTGCAGTGCGGGTACGATGTCCTTGACTGTCCTCTCTACAAGTACACCGCCAATTAGGCGAAAGCATTTTCTGTCCGGCTCTTCTGCCAGCGCCTCATTCAGCGTCGAAAGCACCAAACTAAATTGGGATTTTTCTCATGAGATGGACGTTTTCACGAGAGACATGTCAAACAAACGCACGCATGTTCCTCGGCTTCTTGTTCGAGTTCCCCGATTTTAGATGCGAGATTTTGAAGATCACCCTGGAAGCGAGAATATGTCTGCTGCACTTCTATCCAGCGGAAAGTTTAAACGATGCATGTCAACGAAGTTGTCTCATACGCACCATGATCAGACAAGGGAGGAACAGTCGGTGCTTTCGATTTCTTCGAAGACGACATGAGTGATCATGAATCCGTGAGTTCTGATTGGCCCAGAGAGGATCGTCACGCGTGAGAGTAGCGGGAGAGCAACAAGTGACGACCAGCTCGACAGTCAACATGGCGTTCACCCGCCTTGGTTTGTCTACCCGACTCTTACTCTCGCCAACTATCGACACACCATATATCCCATTGTTCGCCATACGGCACCTTTCTACTTCACGGCGCACTCTACAGGCTCAACCTGTACATAACCACAACCATGACTCTGCCAGTCATGTTAAATCCCCACGACTTGGAACAGGCGTTTACTCTGCGAGAGACGAACCGGGAAAGTTCGTGAATCCATACGAGGGAGGACCTAGTGCTCTCGAGAAAGCTGCCCATCTGTTCTTTTTCACTGAGATTGTCCGAGGTTCGTTCATAATGACTATCTCTCTTGTCTCTGAACATTTCTCACTCTACTCCAGGCATGTGGCTAGTCTTGGAGCAATTTTTCCGTCCCCCATACACAATCATGTATCCTTTCGAAAAAGGTCCTCTTTCACCTCGCTTCCGTGGAGAGCATGCACTTCGTCGTTATCCGAGTGGAGAAGAGCGTTGCATTGGTTCGTATATGCGCTCTTGCGTTATTTCTTGGTAGTCGATTCGTGCTATCTATCTATAGCGTGCAAATTATGCGAGGCAATATGTCCTGCTCAAGCTATTACAATCGAGAGTGAGGCCCGCCTAGACGGTTCTCGTCGCACAACAAAATACGGTTAGTGCACCATCTGTATCAAGCTTGTCTGCTCACAGTGATTGTATATTTCCCATTCAGACATTGATATGACCAAGTGTATCTATTGCGGGTTCTGTCAGGAAGCCTGCCCGGTCGACGCAATTGTTGAAAGTATGCAACCCAACTATAAGCTTTCTCTCCAGTGACTGACCTTTTATTCAAGCGCAAAATCAAGAGTTTTCAACCGAAACGCGCGAAGAGCTTTTATACAACAAGGAGAAATTGCTCGCAATCGGAGACCGGGCTGAAGCCGAGATTGCTGCAAACTTACACGGTAAGCCGACCTTTTACATGTACTTGTGTGCCTTTTGCTAAGGTTTCTCCTCACAGCTGACCATGTCTACCGGTAAACTCCAGAGTGGTTTGATCAGGTGCTGTGACGTACATGCGTTGGACAAATTCGGCATAACTTTAATAACAATATCCTTTCATTTCACACCTGTTGAGTAGAATGATGAGATTTACCGTCCATCGAATGTGTTAAGTACCGATCAGAGCGGAGACACGTGATCGTTCTGTGGCTTGACGCGTTTGGGGCTGAATTGCCCGGTTTTATTCCCGTCATTGGACCAGGTTTCCAGAGACAACCAAGTAAAAAAGTATTGTAAAACGGCCCTTTCTTTAGAGGTCAGTCAAGATGTCCTCAGTAAAGACACCTACATTCGGCCAGTCTCTCGTCGTAAGTCTGGTACCCGCCACAGTTCCTTCACCCACGTGTCTCACTCCAGTATTTCTGTTAGGCAGGCGGTCTTGCCGGAACATCTGTAGACCTTTTATTTTACCCGATAGATTCGATAAAGACACGTCTACAATCTGATCATGGCTTCTACAAAGCGGGTGGGTTTAGAGGCATATACAATGGGGTCGGTAGCGTCGTTGTGGGAAGTGCCCCCGGAGGTATGTCCATTTACACTTTTTGTTACTCAAGCTCTCAATTTGCAGCACTTGTATCGTAGCTGCCGTCTTTTTCTGCATTTATGACACACTCAAGCGCGTCTTACCGACCCCTCCCCATCTTGCACCCATCAATCATATGGTGTCTGCATCTGTAGCCGAAGTAGTGCGCAATATAAACTCATGACCAGACGAGACCACCTGCTGACCGTCCGTTTCACTCTTCTCGTTGAAGGCAGCTTGTCTCATCA
>WTXI01000464.1:0-23511 GCA_022376515.1 Lactifluus volemus
GAGCCGCTTCACGTTGCAGCCATTTGAGCTCAGGCTACTATTACTAGTAACCCTTTACACAGGGAAGACTTACTGGCTTTTTTATACCTTGCGCAGGTGCCTCGCCGAAAAGAGGCCAATCATCTGGATGCATGAAAGGGACCTGTTCCTGTTCGTGGACGAGGGCACTTTTTAGTGCCTGATGATTTCCGACGCTGTGCCCCTGAGACATTTGTTTGGACTTTGATCGATTCAGAAGAGTGTCCATCTGGCATCCCACTAAAGCTCGTATCTTCTGGCATGCCTCTGTTCATTATATATGCTACAACGTCCTGCAGTGAGAATTGGCTGCACGTGCATGCAAATTTTGATGATAGACGTATCACCATGAATCCATGGACACAAGAGGAGATCCACCAAGCGTAAGTTGCACCTTGTGTTGAACATCCGCAATCTCACACTTCCGACTCCTTAGCGCATTGTTGCAACTGCCCAGCCCCAACTGGAAGATCATTGATGATGCATATCACCAGCTCGGCCCCATTCCTCGCCTCTGCATTCAGAAGGCATCTGACCCTGTTGAATTGGACTCGTATTTGACCTCTGTGGAAACTAAATTGAAGTACATGACGCTGCGGAGCCCAAAAGATGTCAATCTGATGATGACAGTGTTGACTTCTATGAACAAAATGTCACTCGAATTATGGCTGGTGAATTCTATGGTCATGCTAAGTGACATCGCTTCCGTCCTTTCCATAATGTCCGTCACCTACTATATGCAAAATCGACTTGCCATCGCACTGCAAAAATACGACACCCACGAACAAATTGAATTGTATGAGGCTCAGGCTCGTGCTGCTGCCACTACCCTCCGAGCCTTTGGCAGGGGAATGATCAGCGGTATATTCCAAGCAATTTGCCACCGGCATTTTCAACACCAGATTTCTATTGAATGTGTCCCGATGGTTCGATCAGACGAGGATAGTGCAAGGTGCAAATCCCAATGGCTCTCAAGTCATCGACCTTTTCAGCACGACAAACTGGAGGAAACACGCCTGGCCACTTTGGGCAACACGTTTACCCTGGCGGCGCACCCCTCTCGCACCTGCGAGTACAGTGAGGACGAGCTTTGGGACCTCGATTTCCGACCGGATATCTACTACATGGCAGATTCCCAGAACCAAGTAGCCATTGATTCATTTATTTGGCACGATGGCCACCTATATGTCTTTCAATTCACGGCTTGCCAGCGACATAGTATTCATGAAGGGCTTCTGCAGCGGCTCGCACAGTATAGTCCTCCACATTTCTCATGCCGGTTGGTTCTTGTTATTCCAGATGAGTTTGATGAGGTGGTATGCCCGTCTCTACAGAGTTCCGAGCTCCAAGCCCTCATGCTGTTCTCATCCAAAGTCAAAGTATAGTATTCAATGGCAGAATAAATGAGGAGTTCTTCGTTCCTTTTCACGATAGCACTCATGCAGTTGCAAATTTCTCTTTTGTACAAAATAAGGCTTCTGTCCTACTTGTATTACCACTGGCCAAATTGAGAGTTGAGAAGAATCAAACTTTGAAGTACTTCAGTGGTTGATTCTCTGCACCACTCGCACTCGCGCACTGGCAGTCCGATTTCTCCCTCGCCCATTCTCACTTCCGTGAACTCTTTTGATCCTCGACTCTGCATGTTTTTCAAATGAGAGAGAGCCTTAATCTCAGATTCGGAGAAGATCAGCGATCCACGACGTGAGTCAAGGTGACCAGCCCTGAATTGATTCCGGGCTGATTCTCATTTCAACACCTACTCGCAGCCAAACTCGCAGCCCAGAGTGGCCTTTCCCAGTTTAACTCCATTTTGCCGGAACATCCTCAAATCTTCAGTCAACTCTGGCTGTGTCGCATGGTTGTTGCCGGTGGAGACCCTGGAGACTCAGTGGCCCGCAAAACCCCTGGAGCTTTTGTCGTCTCATTCCATGCCAACTGTCCTGTGTGAGTTCGTTGGAATTGTCATATCGAGGCTGTTCACCAAAGGGATGCTCCCTCGTTGCTGCCACCACGCTTGATACCAAGATATCGGGCTACTGACCAAGAGTAGCATTCCGAAAAGTTCCATTCACCGGACGTCATGGCTTAGAAAAATATCAACGGAAGGTAATAGATCCTACGACCATTGCAAACTGAGCAGTTTCCGACAGGAACCTGAAACGCACGGGCCATAGGAAGAGCTGAGATTGAGGGGCTCGAGTTGTCCAATCAAAGCATTCATGATGACGCGCAACAGCTTCAGGCAGTAGTTTCAAGCCTACAGCAGCCAAAAGGTAACGTCCCATTCATTGTTTTCGGACCGTAAGCAATATTCACTGTTGTCGAAAAAGAATTATACAACTGATACGCTACAACGTAACCGCCAAGATTTTCGTGTGCACTCCGAATAACGCAGCTGCGGATCTCCTTGTTCAACGTCTAGCCGGCGCAGATCTGGATAGGTCCCAGCTGTTCCGTCTGAACACTTATTCACACTACGAAGCTGGTATACCGGAAGATGTACAATTATTCTCCGAAATGCCGAATCGTGCGACATTATTAGACTACCGAGTTGTGCTCTCTACCTGCTCCTCGGCCGCCCGACTCCAGATGCTGAATATTCCTGCTGGACATTTCAGTCAGTCATCGACGAAGCTGCACAGGCGAAGGAACCCCTTGCGATGATCCCAATCATACTTTTCTCGAATGCTTCCACAAATGTTATTCTCGCGGGCGATTGTTGTCAATTGGAGCCATCATTAAGTCGTCACATACCTCTAGGGCTGGTTTGGGGGATAGTTATCTGCAGCGGCTGATGCGCATTAGTGAAGTCTATGGGCTCGATAGACGGAGTAGGATTTGAGCCACACTTTCTCTTTATCACTGTCAACCCTCACCAGTGGGGATACAGGATCGTTGATCTTTAGCAGAATCGGCACTCGCATGCAATTATCGCATGGCCAAATCGGTACATATACAGGATAGAATTCGTGCTTGTGGTAATATGACCGGAGGTGCCACTGGCAGTGAGGGTGGTCCAAGTGTTCGGGGCCTCACATGGCTAAGGGATATGCATGGCGCACAGGAATGTGCGTAATTAGGATATCCTCTCTGGGAGAGTTTTCTGAAAGGATCGAGATGGTGTTCCGAGGTAATCCGAACTGCCAAGAGAAGAGTGCGCTGGACTGCAAGCAACTGAAACTTAGATTAGGACCAGCCCAGAAATTTTAAGGCTTGTCACTCACGGACTATCAATGCATCGATCATCTCTGGATGCTGATCTTCTCAGTATGACAGTATCAAAGTTCTCGTTCTAAGTTCCTTGCAAAGGCTTCTACGTGCTAGGGCCATGACATCTTTGTCCCAACTTGGGCGATGCATCTTTGAAAACCCTACAGAGTTGAGACATAAGGAATTTGTCTCAGGAGCAGAAAGATGGATAGCGGCAAGAAATAGTACCGTTACGATGAGAATGAGAGGCAAAATTGCGCGGGTCCAACCAATATATCACATCACATGACTAGAACTTGTCAGCATGGGGCCTTAGGACAATAACAATAACATTTACCCTTTGCAAGCGCAACCAACGTCCCTGTGGAGACATAGTGTATATGATAAAGAGATGCGTGCCGTAAACATAACAAACCGTGATAAGTTAGTACTCCCCAAATACCAAATACTCAAATGTAAACAGGCGAATAGGCATTTCTATGGAGTAAGCGGCTCACTTCAGAACTTTGCAATCATGGTACTTCGCTTGATATTGCCTCTCAAATGCATGGAGGTGATCTTAGAAGACTCGGACGTGCGGTAAACTGATGGAGGTGCCATCGGACCGAGGGCTTTTCTTTTATCGGCGGAACTTGTCACACCCAAGGTGCGGCATGACTTGTCTAAGTTGTCTTTCTAGACAATCTCATTTTCATACAGTCTGCAGTTAACAACTACCAGAATCACTCCGCTGACGATCGAGACCTCAAGCTCCTCCCAGACTTTCCCTCAGCCTGATGCTGCTTCTGCTTGCCTTTTGAGCTTTCTGCCGTGGTTCTTGTGCTCAACTCCCCAACATTAACTTCTCAAGCTTTACCCTTTCCCTTTCCCTTCATTGGCAGTTCCAGATCCAAGGGCAGTTCCGGATCCAAGGGTGGTTCTGGATCCATGGACACTCCATTTTCAACCACCAATTTTGATGAGAACAGATGTATGTTCTGTGTGGGAGAGAATGGGATTCTGATTTCATGATGAATTTTCATCTAGGGATGATAAAAATGAATCACCAATCTGCACACTTTGGAAGTTGAGGGCACTGTGATGTAAAGTTGAGCTTCTCCAGGTCCTGTGACTGGTACTTGCAGACTTCAGTGGAGTCCACAAGTACCAGTCACAGGACCTGGAGAAGCTCAACTACCATTCCCTGGTTGTCCAGTGATGATGATGGCCCCTTGTTCCCCTTTAGCATACACTGGCTCAGGTAAGCCTGAGTGTGTTGGTATCGGGTTTAACTATGTCCTCACAATGCTGGTAGGACATAGTTAAACCTGATACCAACACACTCAGGCTTATCCAAGCCAAAATAGTGCAGTCTTGGTCACCCTCCAAGCTCTCTGATTTGAGGGGGAAGCTTTCATGTTCGGGGGTTGACCCTGGCAGAGGAACTCCCCAGTGTTTCACTTGGAATATAGCCAAAGGTTCTTCTGCATCAAGCTGGGACCATGGTTTTAATTGGCCGACGACACCCACCATGGTGGAAAACGATGATAGAGCGACTGGGGCAGAATCAGCGGCTGCGGCACTTGTGCTTGCCATGGCTGGTGACAGATCAATGCAAACTGTCGATGGTTTTCTTCCTTTTCGTATCGACTTCTTTTACAAATTGTTGTCCGTGCACGTGCACGTACTAGTATAACATAGTCCATTCAGCACTTCGACCAGAACAAAGCAATGTGATAGAACGAACCATAATTAGTACCAATAATTCAAAGATGAGTAATCTCATTTCTGGGTGGGGGTAAGGTGATTCCGAGTCAGACACTGGTGGTATTACTAGGGGAAGTCCAGTCTCCCATTGATGGTGTTCGCCATGCCGAGCAATTTGATTTCCCTCTTTCTTCACCGCCTCCCTCTGTGCGCTAGCCCAGGCCATCCCAAAGTACATCAACGCCATGCGGCGTTGAAGTACTTTGGGATGATCTGGGCTGTTAGTCGTGTTCGCGAGACCTAGCCCCTCTGTTAGTTTAGAATTATCCATGTACCTTTTGTGGTTCATTCGTCGCACCTGAGATGTGCATCAAATAACCTGAAGAAGGCAATATTGTTTATGGGGTCAGGCTCGTCTCACAGAAGCATCCAGTGATGGACAGCTTCTCGAGATGATTCACGGCTGGTAAATGCCGCTCGTGCGCGGAACTGACTGATGACCCACTCGTCAGTCAGTTCCGCGAACAAGCTGGGCTGAAGGATGTCTGACCATGGACATAGCAGCCCTGCGATACAACTCCAATGTCCAAAGGGAGATCCAAAAGAAACACGGGTTGGAGCTGAGCTGAGGCACCCCTGGCGCAGAGGATTGACATCTGGGTATATAACAACCAGGTGACGGAAGAAAGGTTCGATCGCTGGTGAAGTCTAACCTGATCACGCACAGCTTACTGACTGGTACTAGTGAGTCTAGTGAGTCTACTATGCATACACAAAGGTCATTAACGCGATCACATACCACGCCTCATGGTGAAATTCCTTGTAATAGGCAATTTCCCTTCCCACCTTATTTTGAGCTGTCAGACTCGGGCCATCACAAGGATTGAGGCCATATTGAGGGCCCATCCGAGTCGGCGACTACTCCTGAAGATGACCGTCAAGTCCGGGCCATCAGTCGCGGCTTGTCAGAGTCCGTCACGTCTTGTCACATATCCGCCACAATTTCTCGCCCCGCTCACTTTTCCCGCTCTACACAACGCATGAGCAGTCTCGCTCCCTCTACGGTCAGCCAGTCGCAAACTTCGTTTAAAAGGGCGAACGAGACGCAAGTGAATAGACCAGGGCCAAGCAAAAGCAAACCACCGTCAATTGAAAAGTCTGGTGAATTTGCACTTGCGCACTCTGGCAGGCCTCAGACATGAGCTTTCCCTCGGTTAGATCAAAGTAGATCCCTTGCTTATCATCTTTCATTCATGAGGCACTGAAAATTTATTACTTCTGTGTAACGATAGTGAGGTTTCTGCTTGTTGACGACTAAATAAATACAATATGCGCGCCATCTACATGAAAAGCGTATCGGAGATCTGAGAGACATGCGTTATGCGTAGAAAGGGTGCTTGACGCTCTGTTTACCCAAGCCTCGCAAACCTTTCTCACGTGGGGAAATGGCGACAGCAGAGCAGCAAGATAGGAACCCTTTAGGTTAAGTTATACATAGAATATACCCAGCGTATTTTACCTGGCCTCAATGGCGGACTGGAAGGTTGTGAAGAAGGCTACATCTAATATCAATAAATGGATGTTGGTATGTTGTCATTTTATGTGTAGATACGCCATTTTGAGACCGGCAACGCTGTACACAAAGAGCGCGTCAGCTTCAATAGGCGTGGGAAGGATCGATCCTAAAACAAACACTCACCTTGCAGCCTCCGCGCGGTAGGTAATATGAAGGTAACCAAGGTAATAACTGCCACACCCAAACATATTCCTGTAGTTAGGTAGTACCCGTCGCGCTCGGTGATACAGGTACCACCTAGATCAGAACATTGCGCTTTCCCATGCTCTGAAACGCACTCTGCGGCTTTGGGGAAAGAGTTGGCACCATTCGGTTGAAGGAGGATTCGGAGCGCTCACCTTTCACAGTAAGCGATGAGCCAGCATCGCTGACTTCACACGTTGCAATACTGAAAAAGTCGACAGCTAGGGCGCTCGTCATCAGCCAAGGTCGACCGCCGAGCAAGTGATTGGCCCACCTTTGAGCACGAAGTATTTTGGCCAAGTTCCTCCAAGGTTTGTGAAGGTATTAAGCAACTGAAAAGATTAAGACATATGCGTATGTGTGTGAAGAAATGTGAGAATGACGTACAGTCATGTAAGTTCCTCCAATAACGGGATCCGATATTCTAGTATGGAAGGCAGTGATTCCAACAAACTGTATAGTCCTGAGCAAGAAAGCATATCAGAACCAACTCGAGGTACAATCTCGGGTACGCACCCCGCAAATGAGCCAAACAAATTCTGAACTATTAAAAAGAAGAAAAATCCGGTTGAAATTGGCGGTTTTGGGAATTGCCAGACGATGATGGCCCCGACCAGAACAAACCCAAGGCGAGGCCAAAATGCCCATATCCACGGACGCAGTGGGCGGTCGCCGCGTGACCAGCGCGCGGCCAAGTATCCACCAAGAATTTGGAACGGAAAGTCGATGAGCACTGCAACTGCAAGATCTTCCTTGCCGAGACCTTTCTCGACAATCTTGAGACTGGTAGCAGCATCATGCGCCGCCCAGCCAATTTTAGCAAATAGGTGCATCAAAAGGGTAGATTGGACATCTAGAACCAGTTAGAAGCGATTGATATGAAGGGGAGAGAGAAGACCCTACGCTTGAGTTTCACGATACTCCAGATGGTTTTATAGACGCCGGTAATGCTCGTGGCCCCTTCCCTGGGAATTTCCTTTCGCTGATAGAAGCGTTGGTCAATTGCGCGGACAGGGACGAGGTAGATTTATACCTCTTTTTGGAAGAATGTGAGCCAGATGGTGACGGAGAAGCAGATGATACTCCAGAAACGAAGGTATGTGCCGAGTGACAACACAGGTATGCCCCATTTTTGGCTAAAGTATGGGCGGGGGATAAATGAATATTTGTGGGCTGCAAAGGACATACCTAAACGCGTCGCTGTTGAGCGCTAGAAACACCGTAAACGAAGCGAAAAAGCCAGTGTTGAGGCCAATTGTTTGGCATGTGGAGGCATAGGAAAGGTTCTCCTCGGAGAGAAGTGTTAATGCCCAGCCTGTTCAACGTGGAAACAACGTGAGACTGAGGATATGAGGGCCAGGTCGGGAAGCGTACCATCGACGGCGATATCTACGAAGGAGTGTGCTCAGACGGCATAATTGCATGGCAGGAATCGACGTACATACCTTGAGTAGCGGCGATAAAGACCAGTGTCGTAAAAACGAATGTCAACCCGGTTACATGTTCGCTTGCCTGCAATCGGTGCATCAGGAGACAAAGGGAAAGTGAGAAGGGGAAACACGTACGTTGTCCATCAACTCCTGAACAGAAAACGACATCCAAAACATCAAGGAACCGATGATGGTTTGCATGGGTATAATCCATGACTTCCTGCGACCAAGAGAAGGAAAGTAGACGGCGTCGACGATGGGTGACCAAAGCAACTTGAGGGAATATGGGTAAGCAGAGAGTGTGAACACCGCGAGCTGGGAGTAGGATAGATGCTCGCGAAGGATGAAAGGAATAGAGCCTGATCACCCAAGTCGTTGTTAGCCCTAGGAGAAGTTGCAAAAGAATGCGTGTTCGTACCCAAGGCCAAACCGAGCTACATAACGTTGTCAGGGCAAAAGATAACGCGGAAGGGGAAGGCTGGTACGTACAGGAACACCCTGGATGAGATCTGCGGGTAACAGGGTTCATCGTTTGGGTCAAAAGGGGAGAAAAAAGCCACGTACAAAGTACGCACAACAGCGTCATTGCTCTCTTGTCCTCTGCCGATAGTGGAACTTTGTGCTTGGCCTCTAGATGCCCATTCCCATCAACGAACCCTGCGGCTGCAAGTCTTCGATCGTCCTCTTCCAGGAGGCTCATCTCGACTTCTTCTTCCGCGTCTAGATGATTCTGACGCGTGGTATGGTGATTGCGGGGCGAGATTTGTACACTGTCAAGTGTAGTGGACATGGCGGGAGTGGAGTCAGAAGACCTAGGTAACCCTTCGAATTCTTCTGGTTGGCGTGGTACCGGAGAGCGGCTCTGTGGCTTGCGTTGTCTGTAGGACATGTAGCTTTGAAGGATTGAAGGAGAGTGTCTGAGTGGTGACTCGATAATAATTTATCGGTTTTTACTTGTAACGTGGCCCAATACAAAAAGGAAACTATCTTGCCATTCCGGTAAAGCTACGATCTCGGGCCACGACAGCATAACGTAATCAAATGACACATCTTCAATCTATGCAACACATTCTCGCCTTTCATTTCCTTCCAAGCGACAAGACAAGTTAAGAGCATTTGCACTGTCCGGCTTTGCACTGGCAGCTGCTTGAGTGTTAACAAAAGTGTCTCGGCGATGCAGTGATAAGGAGACCCACCTGGAGCCACAACTGCAGGTGTTCGAGCCACAACCGTCGTGCTCGTTAATGGGGTTCTGGACAATCTGAAAGAATTTGTGAGATACATGGCAAGCGATGACAGCAAAGGTATATACAGAAGACATTATGGATGGGGGAAGATTGAAGTAACGGTGGGACCCACAGCAGCTCTTAAATCCGTATATTCAGACTCAGTTCTTAGCGATATCGATCCTCACTGACGTAAGGACTGATCTCCTCAGATAACACTCGTCAAACATCGACTGGTGAATTAAGAATAGCTTAGTGTTGTTGTCCCAAATGTTTGAATGCCTAAACACCATGATACTTTTTCGTACGCGCTCTTCTCCTCTTCTCCTCACCACCTCTCTCATGAACCTCCATCGTCTCTCCTCCAAACGAATCGTTGGATGACATGCGAGCCAAAAGTGAAGGCCCTTGATATTCAGGAGCTGGTCCCCATCTGCTCCTCTCTCTATCTTTCTCCCTCCCTCCATCTCCCCGAGGTGCTGCGCCCCATCTTGTGCCATGGGTGTTCCCTTCGTTTGGTGGCTGCTGCTGACTACGCCGACCACGAGACTGGTGTCCAGTACGCAAAGTCGTAGGTTGTTGCATGTTTAGGTCCCCGAGTGCCGCAACGGGCTTGGGGGGTAAACTTGCAGGTAATGCGAGAGGCTTCGGTGCTGGCAGCGCCGGTTCATGAGGACGATCCCAGGATGCCGGTTTTACTTGACGATCATCTAATGCAACTTTCGCTGGTCGACGCTCCTCGGGCGAGGTACGTGTGCGACGCTCCCCTCGTGAGTTTTCCTTAAGACCATCACCTACCAACGCTCGCGGGGCTCTTTCAGAGGAATGAACCGGGGCCGGTTCTCGTTCACGAGCCCTTTCCTGCATTTGAGATGGCCGCGGAAGAGGGACGCCTTCCGATTGACCCGTTGGTGACGGAGGTCGTTTGTACTCGTCCTGCGGAAGCTGCCAGCCATAGTCACTCTCGGATATGGCCGAGGTGGTCTCATCCTTGGAAGATGGCAAGTGATGATACTTATTGGAGTCCCGCTGTGCGCCGTAAGGGTTAAGAATCGGGGGTGGTGGCGCACCCGGCAGCCGTGTACTCGGTGGCGGAAGGTTTGACATAAACTGAGGTGGCTTGGGCATGCTTTCGGCAGTGCCAGCGGAAGCTAGAGGTGCCATTAGCAGCGACGGTGGTGCATCAGGCGGGGGACCAGAGCGATTCTATCCCAGAATCAGATTAGATCTGTGGGGTCAACAATGCCGATTCACTAACCGGCCGTTCTTGCGGTGGGCTGTGCTTAGAGAGAGAATCGCTACGGATCCGCAACGGATATGCCTCATTCGAATCAGAATTTCGCTACAACCAAACTTCAGCAGTGCAGAAATTTTTATCGGTAAAGCGACTCACGACAGCTTGACGTTCACCACGAAGGTAAGCAGATGTACTGGACGTCTGGTGTCGCGATTGTTCCTGACCGGACACAGGGGGACGTGGTTCAGGGGATCGCTGGCAAGGGGGTTGAGCGCGAACTCGCATATACAATATTACACATACGAGAATGTGATGGCCTGAGGAATAATAAACTAGTAACCATGAGATGTGGAAAGTATGGAGTTCGTATGCATCGTACCTCCTTCAGGTTCGTCGTATCTTCCGATCGATTGTGATCTTGGAGCCACCACGTTGTTCGGGTTTCTCGAAAGTGTAGGAGAAAAACCCTGATATTGAGACATTAGGAAAAAAATTCCCTAAATTCAAAAATGCTCACTTCTCTATCGTGATCTCTATCATGCTCAAAGCGACGCCCATGATACCGATGATCCTCCGTAGATGGCATATCCTGTGGCAGCCCAGGGAGTAGTGAAGCTGATGAAGGCAGCGCACTGACTTGTCGAAGCTCATGGTGAGGTTGTGGTGACCCATCGCGAGCGTTCTCCGCAACTACTGGTGCAGACATCCTGGGGGGAGCTGGCACAGCATTCAGACTTTCTCGCCTCCGGGAGCGCGACGTCGAAGGAACATGTCCGCGACTTATTGCATCGCTGTGCGAAGAAGTGCGAGGGGGCAATTCTCGAGGATGTGAGGACTCTTCATATGGGGATCTGGGGTGGTAAGGCGGGTCAATGTCCATGTGATCATCCCGACTGAACTTGTCCACGTATGCGTCGTGAATGGATACCCGTGGGCGACTGGATCGTGCGGCATCTATGTCTGAGTGGCGAGACGAGAAAACTTCGTGATCTCTCGGAACCTCGAGATAATGACGATGGTGAGATGGCGCACTGGATTGATTGGGCTCAATAATGACTTTGAAAAGATGTTAGTGACGTACTTAGGTTGTGGTTGAGGCACTGGCCTGTTTGAACTGAGTAGCCGGGTAGCCGATTCGGATGCTTCTTTATAACGATGGCTTTGCGGAGGCAGAGGTTCTCTTCGCCGATGTCCTGGAAATACCAGACACGCACGAGTGAGAGGAGAATGAAAGGCGCATGGGACGAGCTTGACATACGGTTGATGTCATCAGTAGATCGTGGCGATGTCGAGGCAGTGGATGGTTCCTGTGGTGTGTATGTATCCGCACCTCGGCGCACAAGCGGGAGGGTGCCATCGCGATCATCCATCTTTCGGCGTTTGGTTGCGTAATCCGGGTCATGTGCATCAGAAACGACCCGAGGACGACGCTGAGGCAACTCGAGCGGAGGTTCGCGCCGATCTGGTCTATCGGAACCACGGAGCCTCGGGGGTGGACTGTCAACTCGACTGCGAAAATGTGGAGGCCGCGAAGGATCCGAAGGATACTCCTGATAGTGCGGTGGGGTATCTCCTCGATCGTAACGACGATGATAAGGGGGCGACTGTGACCGCGGGCGGGGTGAGGGGGGATCGCGTCCTAGAAGATGAAATATGCGGGGGAAACAGTTGTTGAGAACGAGACATGGTATATAGCATGGAAACGAAAAGTGAGACGGCCACAATGAACACCTGCAAGTCGGTCGAGGCGTAGATCCGGGTACAGCACAACTCCCAAGGCTTCTCGGGAAACAAACAAATAGGTCCTCCACCTCGGGAGGGGCAACAGGCGTGGAAGGGCGCGTTGGGCATGGGACGGCATGATGCAGACAACGTACTTAGAGTTGATGATCTACCTGGACCCTGATTCTGGGTGTGATGTTCGCGCGAGACGACGGGGTCGGTGCGCCCATTGAAGGATTCAGGGTATCGAGAACGCTCTGCTGTCCCAGCACTGCGACGAGATGGATCATCAAAATCCCGAGAACCTTTGTCAAAAGAATCATAAGCAGGATAATCATCCCTTCGTGAGACTCGGCGAGAGCTATCGTCTCTGATAGGTGAGGCATCACGGTCACGGGGATGAACACGACGAGAGTCAGGATCATTAGACTCTCTGTAGCCTGTGCGCCAGCGGTCCATAGATTCGTCCTCGGGAGAGTGTCTTGTGACCCTTGTGTTGGACCTGTCAGGACGATCTCCGCTGGAATAATCGGGGCGTCTATCCTTGTCATTGTAACGATAACGCATGTCGTTGCGAGACTGCGTATGATGTGAGTTAGGTTGCCGCCCCTCTTCATCAGAGGAATGGTGGGTTTGACGGTATGAAGGACGATAGCAGTCATCTTCCCGCCGCGGGGGCGGGAGACTGTCTCTGTCATCAAAGCTTCTTGTTCTGTCTCGGTGGAGAGTCTGTGAGTCTGTGGCATTAGGCGTCCAAGAAGAGTCCTCGGGACGCGATTCGCGGTGGCGGCCATCTCGACCGGTCGCGCGGGAGCTTCTGGTCTCTTTATCAGATGGTAGAGGTTCATCTCCCTTTTTACTGGTGCTTCCATTAGACCGGCGCTCTTTGCGTGGCATGGACATTGGACTAGCAGCTGTCGTCGAAGGAGGAGCACGGATCGAGGAAGAGACTACGGGTTTAGGGGGAAGTGCATGAGTTAGTTTCGGGGTAGGTTGATTAACTTCCGTCTGAGGAGACGGTGGAAGGGGAGCTGCTGAATTGACTTGACTAGTCTCTTTTTTAAAAGAGACACCGACCGAGGTACTACGCCTCTTGATGTCCTTTTTCGAAGAAATCGTCTGAATTTTGTCAGCAGAAGGTGTGCTCCGCCCATGAGGACGAGCACCGTAAGCAGCAAGCTCTTCGTCTTCATCACCTCCTAAGGAAACCGCGTCTTCGACATCGTCGCCCTCGCCACCTCCTGTCGAATAAGTGATTTCTGGAGAGGCTATATGAACTCTTGAGAAGTTCACATCATCCTCATCGTTGCCCCAGTCGAGTTCTTGATCATCAAGCATGCTGATGAAACTGGGCGGTACTGAAGGGGACTGATATGTGAAAGCTGAGGAACGTCGCTAAGTATTTTGTACCAATTCTGGATGTTCTACATGTCCCCTTCACGCGGAGACTAAACATAATTAAATCTCCGAACAAAGCCAATTTGATCGTGACTTACTTGTCAGTTGACCTCCCCATACAACTTAACTAGCAGTGCTGCCAATTTGCGGTGCGTATCAATGCATACATCGCTTGGTTAGAGGCGCCGCATGTATCTGTTTCAGTAATTCCCTTCAAAGCTTCAACCTGTCGATTCCACGTTTTCGTCGGTTTAGGGTGCACGACAACATGGCCCTCCTTCCTACTACCACCAGCACATCACAAAACAGCAGCTCGGCTAGGGCGTCCCAGTCAGTCACGAACAGAGTACCGGTTATATTCCGAAGGTTACTCAAATTCCAGCAAATGGTGTGCAGGCGCCTTGATTATTTCGTATGGCATGCTACATGTCTGACGCGATTGTCTGCTAGGATTTCGAACTTGCCGCCTGGCAATTAACCTACCTTTGCATCGCGCCAAAGAGAGTGTACGTTGACATTCAATCTTGTGAGCATGTCGAGTTCTTCGTTGACTTACCACAAAGGTATCGGAATGTGTATTTTCATAAACGTGTGTATATCAAACGTTACCGCGTTGTTCTAAACGACTCATATCCCTGGAGAAACAAAAAATACATGGGCAAGAGATGACCCAGCCATTTTGATTTTGATGGCTGGAGGCATGCTTGGTGATTCCCAACCCCACTGTCGTATATCAGCACCTAAAATGATCGTAGGCGCAGCGATAGCCTGGTCAATAGCCTGGTCCTATAGCCTATATGATTCTATCCGTTTGATATTCCTCATGGTATCCCGAGATTTCCTTCTTGTTGGAGTCATCTCAGCTACTACGTTGTGGTAAGGTCTACTTCTACGGACCAGTCACCCTATCTTGACGAATTTCTAGGCTGTTTGCCAATTATGCTCTCCTCTCGCCACCTTCGCACACAGTCCCGGCAGATACAGCCGTTGAATGGGCCTACGCTTTCGATGTACATACCAACGCATTTTTCCCGCTTTATCTTACTCTCTATGTTGCACAACTTTTCCTCGTTCCTGTCATTTTGAAGACGAACTGGGTATGCTTATGGGTGGGGAACACATTCTACCTCATCGCGTGAGTTCTCCTTGATTTCAACTTACACAGTCCGTGTTCCTTACTTGTATTCTAGATTTGCACAATACGTCTATGGCGTCTATCTTGGGCTAAATGGTAAATACATTTTACCGTTGCGCGTAAAATTGTTCATTTATGAATTTTATCGTAGCCTTACCTTTTCTCATCCGGACCGAGCTGCTTCTCGCACCACTACTACCATTGTTTGTAGGGTACATTGTATCGCTGCTCGGGTTTAATGTCGGTCGATGGGTTCTTAATGCATACTTTGGACTATGATAACTCGACATTAAACATTGACTTTTATTCCGTGCTCCAAGAAGGACTTGTTAACCACGCGCTCGAACCTGTGTCCCAGTCATGTCATGTGACCAGACACGGGCACTTAACCTCACCTTCACGCAACTACTCTCACTTGCACAACATACACAGAATCCTATCTGCTCTCTTGTCGGTATTTTGGAAAAGCCATCTCGTGAGTAATATGAGTCGGTCTGTTTTGAGGTGACCCGGTTCGTGGTACTGAGATTAGAATTTTTTTGATTCTGGCGAGTCTGAAACAATTCAGTTATGAAAATCTAGGTAAATCAAGTTTCAGGATTCTGCCGACTGAATGGATTTCGTACAATTCCCGCAGTGTTCTTGCCTTCTGTCTTCTCCGAAACAGTACCCAAGAGGAACCACACACTTCCTTTCACCTGGTTGTCAATGGCTAATCATCGGGGACTTGTCATAGAACCTGGCTGGGACAGCGTTTTCATACCTCTTTCGTTTTCCCGTTCTGCCCTTCATCTACTCTCAGTGATGCACAACCATCTGGCCTGTCTCGCGCCCCTTGACGCCTCGGCCTCAGTGCGGCCTTGCATTGACGCCCTTCTTTTTTCGACTGTCCCACCTCTGGTTCTTCTTTACTTACGTCCTCTCCCGTGGTAATCGCCCACGCGCCAAGGCGTGCATACATCTATCATCCACACTGGCAAAACTCTTGGACCTAAGCGTTCGAACGCACGTTTCTGCGTTTTCCGCAAGCCTTTCATGCCCTCAATTGATCCACATGCTTGCCAAGCCGGGTCTCGGATGGCGAACTTGTTGCCGCTCGAAATGGGAGGTAAGTTTTCGGTCAGGTCACCTTGCACTGAAGGCAAACCATTCTCGTAATAAGCTTATTTTGCCTGTCTAGTCAGTCTTCGGGGTTAATTTGTTCAATGGATGAATCGCTCGCAGCGCATATGGATCTCGACCTGTTATTGAAGATGACGTCTATCATGGGGTATCCACTGAGAAAGGGGAACCGGTTTACGTCAATATCCAGCTTCTCCCTGACTTACAAGGCTAAATCTGACTTGAGAGTGGCGAGGGGTACCGTTCGCGCTCTGTCAAACTGGTACTTACTTTCATTAACGACCCATCTGTCCCAAAATGGTACCGAGCATGAACGTCATACATCGTGAATGGGAAGCAACTGAAGAGCGTCGAAATTTTTGACCTACCAACTGGAGTGACTGACAAAGGACCCGGTTAATTTCGGGGGCGAGGTAATTCACGCAGCGCCACCTCCACCTCGATGGACAGGTGTCCGTCCACCGAATTCTCGGATTTGCCTCCCGCGAAACAACTCCGCGTTGCTACCCCATCTATCTTATACTTTACTCCTACATCTTTGATATTTGGAAGGCGAAGGACGCCCGAGAACGCCGCAAAGCCGACACTGTTCCTGAGGCGAGTTCGCTGAGTTCATAACGTGATCGTTGCAACGGTACGGATGTGGTGGTAAAGTTTCCCGCACAGCGCAGTCACCTCTATCGGTAAATTCCACTGGTGGCTCTGTTCAAGTTTATCATGCGCCCAAGTTCCTTTCGCTACCTTTACCGGCAACACGGCGTGTATATGACCACCGAATGGACTTACACTTTTGATGTCCATATCGGCGCCATCTACACCATATTGGTAATATCCTTCCTTGTCTGTCATTCTGAAGATGAACTGGGTTATTGGTTGGGAACACCTTTTTATCTCGTGGCCGAAGACGGGACTGCCGACGCCCTTACAACAAGGACCAAGGTGCCGGAGCGCGGCCTCACCAGGCCACAGCAGCGTCGAGAACGTTGCCAGTGTGTTCTAGACGCGACACCATTACTAGAACCTACATAAACACTTCGAAGTCAAAGTAAGTTTTCTCGCGTCACAATGCCGCATTCTCTGTTCGTTCCGTTTCGGCTCGGAGTTCCAATAACTTCACTAACAACCTGAATAGTCAAACAAACATTCGGGCGATTCCATCCTCTGGATCTGTACAACGTCAACTATGCCGTACATACCCAGGCCTGCTTGACTCTTGCTTTCATCGTCTGTGGCGCTGGAGTCCTGGCATTCCCCTGGGCAAGCGTAGGTGCTAAGTGCTAACGGGAACGCTACTTAGACATGACGGAGGACAGCGTCTACCGTAGGACAGAGGGAAATACACCAAATCATAGTGACAGCTCGTCCGCATAATCTACGGAGCTAAACCTGACTGGTGATGGGAACGATGTAGGGAATACATCACGACGAGAAAGCCTTCTCATCACCGCTCTGTTTTCGATCCTGCGAGGTAACTTATCTGAACGCAAACGGCAATCTCAAGGCCCCGGTCAAGATGGAAGATCCGGGATTAACTGCATTTGAGTTTGGGCGCAGGGGCAGGGCAGCTTCTCCCATCAACGGTATCACGCGCCTTCCGTCCATAGATCCTGCCCCGGGCTTCTGGCTCGTAAAGAGTTCTGTATTCCTATCACAATTCCTGGGCTCGAACACGACGGATTCATATGGTGAGCATCGTCTTGGCAGGTTCTCAGTGATCAGGGTGATTTACACCCTGCCAATATCCTTGGAAGCCAAGGATCTCATCCTTCCAGGAATCGCGCAAGCATAAATGTCGTGGGCGCACATGGTAAAGCCATTAAGCAAAGAACGACGAACGTGCGTGCCATGGCTCAAGAAAGTCAAAGGCGCTCGGTTGAGCCTCGCCGGTTATGTGGCAATAGGATTTGTACTGTACTGTATTTCCCTGTTGTATATATGTCGTTGTTCACATGGTTTCCCTACTCGAACGCGGAAAAGTAACGGAACAAGGGCTAAAAAGCGACTAATTGAGGACTGATCTGGAAGCAGAGGCTAATCAGGAACAGGGCACCTGCCACCCCGGGCATGGCGCGTCACCTCACTGGCCAGACTAAGTTCAATTCAACACGATTGCTGTGCAGGCAAAGCTTCGTGTTTATAAGGCGGTTGCTCTCCGCATTTAAGGCCCTTTACACATCCCGACCGCTAATTCGTTATGCGGCCGTCCATCATCCTCAATGTCGCGACCATAGCTGGCCTTGCCAGTCTCCCACGCGCATTAGCCTGGGGCGCGGCAGGTACGTTCGCCTACTACCTCCGCTCTCAAACACAGCTAAGTGTGAACTTTCACGACAAGGCCACGAAATCGTCGCGACCATCGCTCAGTCGCACCTCGATTCGCAAGTCTTAAAAAGTGTCTGCGCCATCCTCGCCTCCGATTCGAGTGGTATCATCGACTCGACTTTTATTGTCGATCATCCAGCGCGTTCCGGCGTCAGTGCCGACCCACCCTGTTACCTCGCAACGGTGGCCACCTGGGCTGACAAGATCCGCATGCACGCACGGTGGTCGGCACCACTACACTTTATCAATGGCGTCGGTGATCACCCTCCGGATAATTGCCTCTTTCCGGGAGCGGACGGCTGGGGGGCCCTGAGCGTGCCAACGTCCTTGACGCGGTCCAAAACGTCTCTACCATCCTAACCGGATTCGTATCGGGGTCCTCGGACGTCATTGCGGGTGGCCCAGAGCTGGCGCTGGAGGCGCTCAAGTTCCTCATTCATTTCGTGGGCGATATGCATCAACCGTTGCACCTGTGCGGGCGTGATCGTGGCGGTAATAGCGACAAGGTGACTTTCGACGGGCGCGTCACGAGTGCGTCACCCTTTCTCTCCTTTGTTTGTTTTCCCTTTCTTATTGTCTGGGTTACTTGTACCCCCAGATCTTCATTCGGTTTGGGACAATAACCTGATTGCCAAGGCGCTACGGCAAACTCCGAAAAACTACAGCCGTCCCCTTCCGGTACCTGCCGTAGAATCCTCCCTCCGAGGTGCGATTTACGACCCGTATGTCCGTCGCGTGGTGTGGGAGGGCATCGGCGTCGGCAAAGGTCACGGCCGCTGGGAATCTGAAGTTGACTCGTGGTTGTCCTGCGGTTCGGGTCCCAAATCATTGGTCTATGGGGGGCAAGAACAGCTAGCTCAAGAGGTACTATTTGCCGGTAAACCGAAGCGTCCCAAAGGGTCAGGCCCACCGGAAACAAGCGACACAGATACGCTCTGCCCGTACGCGTGGGCTGCGCCGATTCACGCGCTCAACTGCGCCATCGTCTGGCCCGCTGAACTCGATAACCCGAGCTCAGTGGCACCGCTGGGCGGGCCCCGTAAGGATTATCTCGAGCTCGACACTGCGGAGTATACGGGTCAAATCGAGAAAGAATGGATCATTGAGAAGCTTCTGGCGACGGCCGGCGTGCGCCTCGCGGGGATCCTCAATAACATATTCCTGCCGCAGCAGCTGGAGACGTGCGATTAAATCCTCTTCCTATTTCTTTTCCGCCTATCTAATCGTATTATGATCACACGATTTGCGTGTGAGATGTTGCAATATGTATTGTATCCTCAGTAGAGGTGTCTCTTGCTTTTTGACTATTGATTTCTCAGTCGCTATGAAATGTGAAAGGGTGTTGTTAAGTATTGCGGCCATTCGCCGTATTGGCATGCCTGTCGTGGGAAAGAAAAAGCTCAAGTGCATTAAATAATACGAGTAACACAGTAGTCCAGGTTGGTATGGTGTAAAGCCGACCGCATGGTGGCAAGGGTACTATGACCGCCGCAACTCCGAGTCACCCGACGTCGCCGTAGGTGAGCCCGAGTGACTACGTGTGCGTCGTTCCTCCGCGCGCAGCCGCGTCCGTTCCGTCGCTGCCTCGAGCTCGTCATCCTCCCCATCCTCCTCCTGCAGACGCTGCAGGCCGAGCTCATGCACGGAACCATTCGGTGCGTCCTCCTCGAACGCGTCGAAAAGTGGTGCGTTTGAGCTGAGCGTGCGCGAGCTGCGCCGCGCATGCCCAAAGTTGATCCCTGGCGTGGACGGGGCGGGCCAGCCGTCGATCGAGGGGCGGCCTTGGAGGGAGAGTCGCGGATGAAGGATACCGTTCTCGAGCGCGTGGTGACCCGTTACTGCGGGTTTGCGCGAGAGCTCGAGGAGGTGCATGCCGATGAAGATGGTGATGAAGCCTGCGAGGAGAGAGATGGTATTCACGGGGTTGTCGGTGTTGATGCCTTGGAAGAGAATGAGGGACGCGACGATGGTGGCAGTTGAGAAGCAGACGTAGTACAGGGGGTTCACTCTGAATAGCTCAATGTGTGAGGGTCAGCAAGATGAGGAGGGCAACAAACGTACACGTTGGTGGAGAAAGTATCGAGAGCTTTATTGAAGTAATTCATTTGGACCATTATGCAGAAGGCTACCACTAGTCCGAAAACATACGTGCTGACGTATACGAACTGATTGCTGCCGCCAAGGGTGAGCTTCACAGCAATGCCGAAGCCTTTAACTGCCATGATAGAGACTGAGCCAACAAGTGAACATATGGAAATGTACACAAGTGGTTTTGAGCGACCATACGTGGGCGCGACGCCGTAGACCATAATAAGCGTGAATACAAGCACGCAAAAGCAATACATCAAGAACCCTGTGCGTCATAAAACTGAGTAGAGCGCAACATGAAGGAATGGGAATGAAGAAGTACCAGGCTGAATGGCATATACTAAAATTTCGTCAACTGTTTGGATATCTTTATCGGCAGGTGCATGAAGCACGATAACTAATGAGCCTAGAAGACAAATGGTGCATCCGAGTCGGCCCAGATGCCCTAATTCCTCTTCCAAGAGGTATGAGGCGAGAATAGCGCTGCGTGACAGGTCAAAAAGTCGTTGCCTCGATGACATTACAACCTACGCACCCAATGATGACACTCAATGAACCCAGAGGAGTAACCAATATTGGTGGAGCAAAAGAATAAGCAGCAAAATTTGCCACTGGCGAGAGTAGAGTGTCAAGCGTAATTCAATCAAAAGAATCGAATGCAACGCACGTTCACCCAGGACCACTGGCAGCGAGTGACTGTGGGGTTAGGAATTGAAGTAGAAATGCAAAGCTAGGTGCTCACTCAGGGACATTCCTGCCCACCAGATGGGGTTTTTGAGGTATGAATGATCATCAGATGCTTGAGCATACGAACTCCCTCTATCTCCTGCGTCATTGAGACCCTGAGTGACGGGTAAATTTGGTCATCCGACTACGTGGGGGTTGTATGTACCTTTTTGGTGATTATAAAACTCGATCCGATTGCCACAGTACCTGAGACCGCTAGAGCGAGTCCGATGTACTTCTCTTCGAGCATGAAAGGTGGGAGGGAAAAGAGAGAGAGGTGTGACCCGGTGTGGTGAGTGTGTGCGAAGATTAGCTTTGTGGGCTGTGAACGCGTGAACCGGAGAGAGAGCCTCAGGGACAACGTCGCAGTCGCAGGGGTCAAATTTTACCTGTCAAAATCATCTAATCTAATCTCACTTTATTTTCATACTGTTCTACCACATTTTCTGTTGCTTTTACTGAGTATATCTATCGATTCAACAACAAAGAAGTCGAGACGCTTTCTGCTCACATGCTCATCACCGCTGTGCGCGTCTTTCAGCTCCGTCTTCCCACACAATCTATTCGCTTTCTAAGACCACCACGTTCATATCGCTCATTATCAACCATGGGCGCCATAGGTACACAAACAGTCGACACGAGAGAAAGGCTTTCAGCCCTACGTAGTCTCATGGCTGACCGCAATATTGACGCATATATTGTGCCGAGTGAGGACCAGCGTAGGTGTTCTACCTGTCCGTTTCGAGAACCCAGCTCACACATTGTCTGCACATTTCCAGATTTCAGCGAGTATCCTGCAGAGTGCGATAAGCGTCGTGCATTCATCTCTGGGTTCAATGGCTCTGCTGGTTTGTCTCCTCAATGCCCTACGCAACTCTCGATTTTTGATCCCTTCAGCACTGGATCGTGACAAAGGACAAAGCATATCTTTCACAGATGGACCTACTTCCTTCAGGCAGGGCAACAACTTGATACGTAAGTCGAAACAGTGCCAAGTTGAAGCCGACTTTTAAATCTCGGATACCCCCAGAAACTGGACGTTGATGAAGCAGGTCTGCCTGGGCGTTCTCACGTAATACCCTAGCAATATACCCTGAACCCGCAGCAGATGTACCTCTTGGCAAGAGTTTGTGATCAAGGCAAGCACGCACGTTTCTCGGTACAGGCACTGTATATCACACTTTGGTGTCTTAGAACATGGCCTCCCCCGCCCGTACGGGAATAGATCCCACATTGATCACTGCTTGTACGTCCACGTCGATCCTCTCGATCAGAACCTCATAGGCGTGTCCCAGCCGAAGACAAGTCCTTGACCGGAGTGGATCTCACATACAATGAGAATCTTGTCGATCTGGTCTGGGGCTCTGCGCGGCCTGCGCGCCCAAAGAACCCCGTCTTTACCCTCGATGTCAAGTATGCTGGCCAAAACTATGCGGACAAGCTCGCGCGAGTGCGTGAAGAGATGGAGAAGCAGAAAGCGCGCGCGCTTGTGGTGACGATGCTCGACGAAGTCGCTTGGCTGTTCAACTTGCGTGGTGCTGACATCGAATTTAATCCTGTTTTCTTTGGCTATGCAGTCGTCGCTGCCGATAGAACACGACCCAGGTCACTCAGGATGTGCTCTCGCACCTCGGGCAGGACGTTCAGCTCCGTCCGTACGACGCATTTATCCCCTACCTCAAGGACCTCGGAGCTGACCTCCAGGTACGTGGGTCACACCAACTCTCGCATCAGCCTCTGATGTTCAGTTCCTGCCTTAGGATGGCCAGAAGGTTTTGATTGGTGATAAAACAAGTGTTGCAGTTGCTGTGGCGCTTGGACACACCTACACCAACATTGTGCGCTCGCCCGTTGCTGAGTTCAAGTCTATCAAAAATGCGACGGAGATCGAAGGTTTTCGTGCAAGTCACATCAGAGATGGGTCAGCGCTCGTGCGATACTTTGCGTGGCTGGAGGAGCAACTGAATCAAGGAGTGGAGTTGTCGGAAAGCCAGGGCGCTGACCAGTTGGAAAAATTCCGTTCGTGAGTATCTCTACGCGTACCCACATCAGCCGACCAGTAGCGAGGCACCGTACTGACCGCGAGAGAGAATTGCCTTTATTCAAAGGCTTGTCGTTCACAACTATTTCCTCGACCGGGCCCAATGGAGGTGTGTAAAGTGTCCATGCAAGCCCTCTTGTCCTTAGAGCTTCGCGACAGCGATCATCCACTACTCACCGGATCCAAATGATTGCGCTATCATCCGTAATGACCAAATATACTTATGTGACTCGGGTGGTCTGTTAGATTTGCTGTTCTCACCGCCTCTCATACTGACAAGCTATTTTCAGGGCAATACATGGATGGTACGACTGACGTGACGCGCACACTGCACTTTGGCACTCCAACAGCAGAACAGCGCCGTTCGTTCACGCGCGTGCTTCAAGGA